>SNQJ01S0210286.1:0-10971 GCA_010110895.2 Picea sitchensis
CTTGAGAGATTCAAAGGACCTTCCGTTGGAGGGAGCGGGAATCCTTATCTCTGCCTTCATCGTGTACTCCGGTTTCCCCCAATAGATCAAGCCTGGAACAATTGTGGACTTCCTTGTCTCATGTTTGATATTTTTGTTTATTTTCGAATCGTTATTTGCTTCAAAGTTGTTAGATTAGATTGTTTTCTGTTTTGTTTTCCTGCTTTTTATTAACACTCTTGCTGCTATAGATGTTCTGCCTTGGTGAACCCTGCAAGGCATGCAGAGCGGTCTCTATTTTTTTCATCTGCTGACAGATTGACCGAGAACACAAATGATCACCCAATGGGAGATGGAATTGAGGATGCAAGAGGATTGGCTATGCCATTCAGAGACAGAAGAAGACTTCCCGCAGAAGACAGACATGCAAAGTGAAGAAAAAATCCAGCACGAGGAGCAGCTGGGTGAAGTTGGACTTGTGCCAGCACAAGAAGAGACAGAGGAGATAACAAAAGTCAATCTTTCAGAGGAGGTAGTTGAGCAGTATCTCAATGAGGAGGTTGCATAATTTAAGATCGTAGTGGAGTGGAAATATAGTGTCATAGGAGATGAAGAAGGAATGGGAGATCAAGATGATTTTCCCTTTGATCAACATGAAAAGATGCGACAAAGCGAACTTCCAACGAAGAGCCAACCATTAGATCGGTTGTATAAGGTGATAGAGGAGATAAGAGAGTTGATGTTGAGATAAGCAGAGGAGATAGTCAACAACAAATGGAAGTTGGCCAGGATAAAACCTGCAGTAGCAACATGGAAGCAACAACAACAACAACAAAGAAGAGGAGCAGGTGGACAACTCCAAATTCAAGTTTGGGATCCAGGAGGATTTCAATAGCAAAACAGAGGATCTCATGAGTAGGAGCTAATGATTTTTCCAGCAGTGGAGTATGATGCAACAACATCTTTCCACCTCAACATGTGCCAACAATCCAACACATCAACATGCATTCAAGAAGGGAGAGAGGTGCTAACCCTCTCATTTTTCCCTTGAATTTAAAAATTCAATGTATTTAATTGTAATTAAATGTTGTAAGGTTGAGAAGAGCCAAGTTGAACCTTTATACAGGCTGTAGATAGGGTTGGATTTAATTGGCTATATAGGTAGATCTAGACCTGATTCGGGTATAAAAATTCATTCATTATAATAGTCCATAGTAGCTAGGCATTTTAATGGTGATAAGATGTCACTAAGGTGAGTTTGGAGGGAAAGATCTATGAGCCCGTCTTGTATAAAGCATTGTATGGTATGCCCAGAAAAGGTTGTTGATAGTAGGCTGCTGAAGTTTTTTGAATACCATTGTAATTCAAAAAACGAAGAGAGGGGAAATGCAAAAGACTCTATTGCAATATGAGCTTGTAAACATTATACAAACATTCAGAATTTAATGAAAAGATAAAAAAAAATCCCTACATCTGATTCTCTTTTTTTTATATGAGTTTTGTGTTTTCTTCTGAATCTGTTTTTACTGTGTTTATGTGAATGTTGTAGATGTATGAATAGGCTTCAATATACAGGAGTAATATACAATTGACTATCTATCTGTCTGTATTTTAGGATAGTGCAAGGAGTGCACGACAAAGTATTGCAAACTATGTGAAGACAATGCAAGGAGTGTGTGCTTGAATTTTGTTTGAAATTCAAGAGGAGAACGTGCCAGGTGGGCACACCAGAATAATCTCAGTTTCACAAGGAGCCTTAGAGTTACTGAATACTCTAGAGGAAAGTCTATGCAGGAGAGAGAAAAACAAGATTTACTGAACACTCTAGGTAAGAGCTTTGCAAGTGTGCATTGAGAAGATGCAGGAATGCATCAGTGATCTTGAATATTTCAGGACTCTAGAGAAGACTTGTGCAAGGAGTGCATTAAGCCAACGCTTCAACAAGTGTTGAGGAAGTCTAAAGAATCAGAAAAGTGCAAGGAGTGTGCCAGGAGTAAAGTGTTTCAAACTTTACAAGATCAGGAGGAAGAGCATGGAGTTCTAAGAGGGAACTAGGATTTTTGGGGAAAGGAAGAAGGCATGAACCCTTCGAGGTTTGAGCGAGTTTAAGCTCAGGAGAAATAGCACTTTCAACAACAGGCATAATATAATTCATTTGGTATTGTAGAGGAAAGTTCAAAGGGCCAAGTCCCTTTGAGGTTTTAAAGCATTCGAGCTCAAGAGGGAAAGCGACGAGAATCCTTTGAAGGAAAGAGTTTGAAGAAACGACGGTGGAGATCTAGCAGGATATCGCCAGAGAGATGACAATTGTCATATATGGGGAAGCTGCATGAAGAATAACCCCCAAGACCTTCGACACTTCGTGTAATTATAGGTTTGAAGGTGTACAAGGAGCAGGATTACCGAAGTCCCGAAGGAGGAAAGCAGATCTAGGTCATCCAATTGTGAGGACAGGTGTCACTAGATCCTGTAATTCATAAAAATTCAAGAGTGAGTTGTGTGAAGCAAGAACTCCCGAAGGCCCATGAGTTGGGGTTCATCTGAACCATCCATCAATAGTGGACAAGTGTCAGCAAATAAGCCACTTTAGAGGTTTGACACTACGGAGGGTTCACAACAAGGAGCGTTGAGGGGAAAGATGTTGAAGGTCTAAACGTCATAAACCTTTGATTTGGAGGTGGACACGTGGAGAAATCTCGTGAATTCAGAGGCATAACACTTTGTGAGCTTGGAGAAGTGTCAGGTGTGAGGATTCCCCGAAGCTCGAAGACTTAGAGCCTTTTAGGTTAAGCCTCGGGTCACAACCTGGGGTCATATGAGGAAAGGGGCCTAGTGAAGGGAGCTAGCACCTGTATTTCAAAATTTTAAAAAGGGGAAAAGCACCAGGAAAGCGCCCGCGGGTTTCAAAGAACCTGTACTGAGAGCTAAAAAGGGGCCTATGTAAACTTGTTTGGGGGTCGAATAGGGTTCCTAAGAGTCAATACGATTTCATAAATTGAACGATCCTAGACCGGGAGGTCTAGTAGCCTCGTGAGAAATAGGGGTCTACATCAATATTGCTAAGATGCATCGATCAAAATCAAGCCTAGGAAATAATCAGAGAATTCCATAAGGGAATATATGTGGTGGAAACTTTTCACCTACTGAAACCACCCACAAAATAATCAAAGCATGGTTTTACTGGCGATCAATATTCAGAGGTTCGTATGCCATAATAAGGAAGTGTTTGTCATGCCAACAATTTTTAGGAAAAGTGAAGAAATCCACAATGCCTTTCATCCCATTGTGGTAGAAAAAATGTTTTCACAATGGGGACTTGATGTTGTTGGGCCAATTAATCTAAAGTCTAGAAAGGGGAATATGTACATTCTAACAGCTACAAATTGTTTCACGAAATGGCCGAAAGCGGTGGCATTAAAGAAGGATGATGCTGAAGAACTAATTAAATTTCTCAAAGACAACATTCTTTCGAGATTTAGTGTCCCAGATAAATTCATCACAGACAATGGTTCGATATTCATCGGGTCAAATTTTACATAGTTTTGCGGATAATATGGAATCATCATCGGTAAATCATCAAATTATTATCCACAAGGTAATGGCCTTGTTGAATCAACAAACAAAACACTTGTGCATATACTGAAGAAAACCATTGATAGCAACCAAAGGAATTGGCATATGAAGCTGATAGATGCATTATGGGCAAGAAGAGCGACCCTGAAGGATAGCACGGGAATGTCTACATATCTATTGTTTTATGTGAAAGAGGCAAAAATTCTGATTAGCCTTGAGCTCAATGCGTTGATTTATGTAGTCAATATCGAAGATACAGAAGACAATTCACCCATTTAAAGGAGAATCAATCAGTGGTTGAAGTTGGAGGAAGAACAAAGAAAAGAGTTGAATCAAACTTCTTAGAGGCAGCAGAGCGTTAAAAGATATTTTGATCATAGCACAACTGTAAAGAATTTACAAAAAGGAGAGTTGGTGTTACTTTAGAACAAGGCCAAGGAGAAACCATCCATGCATACAAAGTTTGAAGCACTCTGGATTGGACCATATGTCGTCCAGAAGATCTTGGGATTTAACTCCTATAGTCTCCAAGACATGAAGGGTAAAAGGTTGATGTCACCCGTCAACGTGAAGCATTTGAAAGGTTTCTTATCTTAAGAGTTTCTCATTTCTTAATGTAGATAATTTTATTTTTCAGTTTGTATATTCTTATTCTGACTCCACAACCCAATGGGCGGAAGCACCCGGTGATGAGATATTATGGATTCTTGACAACCCACAGGGGATCATCATCCCACAGTTGGAGCCTGTTGTTGAGATCAATTCCTGCTTTTGAAATTTCTTTCCCCTTTTCTATTTTCCCAACTTCTTTTCATTCCTTATTTTCCCTCTTCTATACTTACCCATTCCCCCATTTTCCTTTTTCCCTTCTATTCTCCCTTTATAGTTGTATACTTAGTTGTTTTTTTAGAATGGAGGGTTTCCGAGTTGAAAGACTCGTAAATCCTCATCTCCAATCCACATTCTCACATATCGAGTCCATTCAACCACCACATTATCCCATACTTATCTGTTTCTGCAATCATGGGTTCCCGGGTTGGCGGGCTCGAACTCTCATATCCCATGTTCTGTGATACAAATTTTGCATCTAAAAGATCCGTGATCTACATTTTGACCCCTGGACTCCCCAAGCTTCCAAGTATCTCATTTCTCCTATGTTGAGTCCGTCTGACTGCCTCACAAAATTTAGCCATTTTTCGACCTTCTCCATTCGTGGGTTGGCAGGTTCCCAGGTTGGTGGGTTCACAAAAGTCTCAAATCCTATTCAACTCCTGTCCATCCCCGCCACCTTCATTATTTTCCCAATGCACATTTAATATCCAGTTTAATGCTAATAATTCATTATGCAGGTCTTGTAAATATTGTCATTAATAGGAGAACAACTCGAGGAACTTCCTCATTAAACCACATTAAATCATGATTTGCGGAAGATTATATATTATCTATCAAGCACTTGTTTCTAAGACTATATATTATGCAGGTCTAGAGCATATGCTTATTATTCATCCCCTTCTACTTAGAAGGAAATAACTTGGACGTTTGGAATTACGTGTGCAAGTTGTGTTCTTAAAGTTTTTTACTAGAAGGAATTGGTTTCCTAGTGTGCCAAGAAATGCATACCAATCCAGTGGATAATTCCACTCTAGGACCATTCTCTCTTTATTCTTTCACCTCAAGTATTTCGTAAGATGTTGAGACTCCCAGAGCCAAGACTCACCTTCAAAGGTGAAGATTGCATAGACTTTTTGAAAAAACACGACAACAACATGAATCTCTTACCAAAATTCTTGGAGAATCCTACTGCCATCTCTGAGGATATTACCATATTGCAGGTCATCTTGTTCAAAAACCCATTTCGAGAAATTGCCTGATTATTTACCAGAGTTACGGGTCAAGAAAATACTGCTAGCATTTCCCGTATGATTCTTTACATCTTATATTTTACCATCAAGGAGCATGCCATTTTCAATTGAGGGAAGTTGATTTCCATTGAAATCTCTTCCCAATTGTCTCAATACAAAAGGAACAAGAAATTATTTTTGTCTTCTTATTTTATTTTTGTGATAGCACATTGCCGTCGATTTCCTAAATTGTCTATATGCAAGAAAATGAATTGTGAATTCGACCCCGTGACCTTTTGGTACCAAGCGTTATGGAGGCACAAAACTTCCCTGCATTTTTTTGAAGTTTTCAATGAATTTGTCTCGGTTTTTAAAGGGTTGTTGTTTGGACGAGATACCCCAAGAATATTTGCTCAAGCTAGTAAATTCTTGGATAGAAAGGGGACTTTGGAACCAATAGAGAATTACAATGTCATAAGGATTTTCGGCTCTAAGGAAAATCCTTCCTTTCTTCCATGCCATATATCTAACATAATGTTTGTAATATAATTTGCAAGGAAATATAAATTTTGGTTGCACTTTTTTCATGAAAAATGAAAAAAATAAATTGATACCATTGCCTTGAAAAGTTGGGGATTTTGTATTCATAAATATTACAAAATTGATGAATTCACTAACCACTTCCACAACTTGAATCTCAAGTACGATGAAAATATTAGAGGGTTTGACCCTAATGGAATATTTGTGGAACATATGTTAACAATGTTTTTTAGCAGTTCATTTATCCATACCATTCTAGGAGAAGAAGAAGATAATAACCTGGGTAATCCTACCCACACTACTGGTGACTTAGAGACGATACTTAGTACAAATGAATTGTATAAATAGAGAGGAAAATATCCCAGTGAGAAGAGTGCCTAGCCCCCAATTGTTACTCCCAAGACTTTAACATCTCGGAGCAGTGCTCTAGTGGCCCACCCATCTAAGGAGGTAACTAACAATAGTTCAGGCTGAGGAGGAGACAAGAACCCTCCTCCAGGAAAAAATGAAAGCTCCCATAAACTTCCTCTAAGGAAGAAGAGGAAGAATATTGTACAAGAGGAAGAAGAGCATCATGTCAGAAGTGACATCAATATCTTCTCCCTCGAGGACATGGAGCTCGAAGCTGACATTGAGAATATGTTCCCTAACATTGACCAACCAAGAGGCACGACCCATCAGAACCAGTCATTGGAAATGATTGAGAATGAGATATATGATGAAGAAGAATCATTTGTATTTCAGAGTGTTGTCTTTGACAACGAATCTAAAAAATTAATTATTGAGAAGAGTGAAGTAAAGAATAAAAAGGGGAAATCTCGTTCATATTTTAACCTAAAGAATACGCGGCCTTCCCAGGTATCCAGAATCCATAGAGCCACCGATGATGCATTGGATGATTCCATTGGCAGTATCGAAGAAGAAAATACAAAGTTGAAGGAAAGGATTAAGGAACTTGAAGAGACTTTTATGCTTGTTCCCCTCTTTCCATCCCTTTGGCAATTGTCGGACCTACCACGCTTGCAACTAGAATAAAAGGATCCTCAAGCTTAATCACATCAACCAAGAGTTACGTGGAGAATAATATCAAGAAAATAATGGCATTGATTACAGAAGCTTAGTAATTTTCAAAGAGCATGATTTATTTTGGCTCGAGGGCGCATGCCTTCCTTCAATATCTATAAGTTGATTTAAAAAATGAATAAGGTTTCTACCTTGATGTAGTGGTACCCTTTGGTATTAAAGTTACTAACATGTCAGATCTAAAGAGAAGAGAGGAGGACCTTCCCTCTCCAAGTGGGATCAAGCAGTTGGATGTCTGTTGGAAAGAGAAAATAAATAACTTTAACAACATCGTTCAAATGTGAATCCAAGCCATAACAAGGAGAGAAGATATATTCAAAAGGCTCACGAAGGTGGACCTAGCCAGAAGCACTAACAAGGTCCAAGATCCCAAGTTGATCCTCAACTCATTGTTCCCAACAAAACAATAGTTCGATGAGCGGGTTGATATTTTTAAAGGATTATCAATTGAAAAATTCTATGGCATAGTTGTATATGATGAGAACGGCATAGATAACTGGATAGTAGATTATTCTGTAAGAAATAAGGACATTGAAGAAATATTACATGGAATTTCCATTGATCTCTGTGACTTGGAGGGTGAGTTGTTCAATATTAAAATACAGCATGAAAGCAACGTGGCACCTATGAAAAGTTACATCGAAGAGTGGTTCAAGAAGGCTATCAACAAACTAACACATGAAGAGAAAGAAAAATTTGAGACGGTTCCTGTAACCATTGATGAAAACAATAAAAGGACATCAACGAGAAAATGAACAGGAGAGCGACCATCATAGTAATTTTATGCTGATCACATTCTTCTTTCTTTATCAAGTCTTTCATCCAACTATTCCACCTCTTTCACTAGAAAAGTTTAACCGAAGACTGATAACTCCTTTGTTCTTCTTACCAGGTCTTGCTGATCTTTCCACCACCCACTGTGCTCTTTCTGAAAGATTATTTCTTATATTTATTTGCTGAATGGTCCGCGAGAGCCCCAATCCCAGTCTTTAAGACAAACACATTTATAATTTCAAGAATATGTAATAAACTGTATATTTTTGGAAATTTCAAGAGATCTACTTCAGGAAAAATCTCGACTGTGCTTTGTAACCCTGTTTTCAGAATATAATTATTTGAGGTTGATCTATCATTATATTTATTTGAGATTCCCATGTATCCACTATGTTAAAGTTCTCTTGTGCATGCAGATAATATTCTTTTTATTTTTATGTGATAAGAAATCTCTATCTTAAACTATGATGGATGTGAGGACATTTTGCTTATTTGTTTTAAATGTGTGAATGTATTCGGTTCCTGGTCCTTTCTCGGGAAATTTCCTTTAAAAGAAAACAAAATCATTTTCCCCTTTATTTTATTGTAATATTTTTGTTTCTTTGAATTACTGTGATGGACTTCTATCAAGTCCAACATTTTGAATATTTAAAAATCTCAAGAAAATCAATAGAGGAGTACCACCTCGATAAAAATGCAGGGGGATTCCCATCCTCGTGAGGTTTTCATTTCGGTCCTAATGGATTCAAGCGTCAACAAGGGATTACGAAAAATTCATGATGTTTGTACCTTTTTCTAAATGTTGTTTTATAAATATCCTCATCCTTTATCCTAACTTGATGATAACCAGAACGTAAGTCAATCTTAGAAAATATTGTAGCTCCCCATACTTGATCAAGCATATCATTGATACCAGGTAATCAATATCTATTTTAAATATTCATTTTATTAAGTTGTCTATAATCAATATAGAGACGTAATGTCCCATATTTATTTCTAACAAAAAGTATTGGTGCCCCCCATGGAGACACACTTGGTCGGATATATTCCTTATCTATCAATTCTTGCAATTGACTTTTTAATTAATTTAATTCTATGATATTCGTCCTATAAGGATATTTTGAAGTAGGTACTTCTCCAGGTATTAGGTCTATGGAGAAATCCATTTCTCTCATAGGAGGTAGTCCGAGAATATCTTGGAATACATCCTGAAATTCCTGTAATACTGGAAAGTTATCTAACTCATTACTAATTTCCTCTTTTTCATTATAATTTATGTGTACAACAAGTATCTTTCACCCTTTTTGAATACATATTTTAACTTGTAAGGATTTTATTTATCTAATACTAATAGGTCTTGATACTCCTTTAATGTTTATAATGTTACCCCTCTCATCTACACATGTAAATGTTTTATTGTAACAACCTAAGACCACTTTAAAATTTTCCAGCCAATCCATACTGATTAGCACATCGTAAGATCCTAATGGTAGTAGGTTTAAGTCTATATGTGTTCTTAATTCATTCATACCAAGTTCATAGTTTTTAACAACATCTGTAATTCTTCTTTTAGTTCCTATAGATAACTGTACTATCCAAGACTTTTCAAACTTTTCCTTATGTAACTTACAAATTTCTACAACTCTTGGTGAAATATAACTTAAACTAGCACCTGGATAAATTAAAACAATAACTAGTTGATTGTGTACCATACCTTCAATTACTACCATTGAAGTATGATGATCTACCTGTCGGTTTTCCAAGGTTGTGTTGATTTTTGGTGTAGACCTTGCCAACTCACCAATTGTAGTTGCTTCCTATCCTATTTTCACATTGTTATTTCCCTTCTTCCTGAGAGGACAATATTTATAGTAATGTGGACCACTGCATTCCCAAAACTTTAATGTTTCTTTTTGGATAGTTTCTTTATTGAAGAAGGTTGGTGGTTTGGTACCCTTAACTTCAAGTTGATTGAAAGATTTACTAGTTCTGAACTTATTACCTCCTTGAAATTTCTTATCAGTATTTCTATTAGAGTAAGCTCCCCCTTTCTTCTTAGGGTCAAAACTCTCAACCTTTTTCCCATTCCAATTCTTATAATTCTCATTTTTATTTTTATATTGTTCAAAACAGAGTTTAGCTTTCCTCATGGTCTCTTCCAATGTTTTTAGGTTATCGAACTCAATTCTATATTTATAAGAACTAGGTAGGCCACTCAAAAATCATTGATTCTTTGGTTTTTCATCCACAATTTAAGGCACATAACACAACAAACTCATAAACTTACAACATAAATCTTTCATTGTAAGATTTCCCAATTTTAGTTCACATAACTCCTTGGCTTTACCCTCATAATATTGTTCATATAGGTATTGTTTCTTAAAATATCTCTTAAAGGTCTTCCAAGTGATTTACCTCTCCTTAATACTTTTTACTCTTTTTATATCTTGCCACCATATGTTTGTTTTTTTGTTAGATTATAGATAGCCATATGTGCTTTAATCTCACTTGAGTAATTGTAAATTTGAAAATATTTATGCATACCAGAGAGCCATGGCTCTACTTCCTCACCAGTATCCACTTCTCCATTGAAGGTTGGTGGTTTAATCTTCTTAAAATCTACCATGAATTCATCATGTTGTTTAGGTTTCTTTTTGGTCCTTTGTTTAGGACTAGAACTAATTTCGGTAGACGTTTCAGTATCTTCCGTATCCTTGTATACTGACTCTATCTCAGATTTTGGATACTCCAATTTTCTTGCTTTCTTCTTTGGTTGGGATATATTAGAGTTGTTGGATTTCTTCCCTTTATTTTTATCAGTATTTGGATTGCATAATTTTTCTAGAAGAATTGCATTAAGTTCCTCCCGAGTCTTTAAAATTATTTCGTTATCTGCTCTCACAGTTTTTAGTTCTTCTCTCAGATATGTTACCGCCTTTATAATTTATGAATGCCTATCATTATTCAGATCCACTCGGACATGTCCATCACCTACATGCCCTTGTTGAGGATTCTCTTGATGAGTTTATTCTCTCTGAGTATCGGGCACTTTTGTCATTTTCCTGCAAAATTAATTTTTTTTCCTTCCTAGAGGTAAGAAGAAAATCATGCCAATTTAAATATTAGATTTTTTTGTGATAAGACCCATATATATATATATATATATATGCATAAAAGTAGG
>SNQJ01S0210287.1:12569-28624 GCA_010110895.2 Picea sitchensis
TTCATAATCTCCACACGTGATGATGCTTCTCTCCTCTGAAGTTACTCTCCCCCTTTGAAATCAATGGAAAAGGGTTTCTCCTCCTATGATTGATGTCTCCCCCTGATTTGGTGCCAATTGATGCATTTTTATTAATTTTGAGAGATTTTAGGTTGTAAGAAGGATTACTCCCAATTTTTGCCTGAGAAATTCAAATACATCTCTTCTTAAGGGTTTTGTGAAAATATCTGCCACCTATTCTTGTGTTGGAACATATTCCAATTTAATGTTCCCATTTTCAGCCTGATCTCTTAGATAGTGGTACTTTATGGGAATGCATTTCGATTTTGAGTGTTGGACAGGGTTTATGGAGAGACTTATAACGCTTGTATTATCATAGTGGATAATAGTAGGTTATTCAAATACTATTTTGATGTCTTGTAGGGTTTATTTCAACCATTCCACTTGTGTGCAACATTCTGCTACTGCAATATACCCATCTTTAGTGCTAGACAGATAAATTGAGGAATGTTTCTTTCTTATCCTAGCTACCAATGATTCTCCCAAAAAGAATGCAACCCCACTTGTACTTTTTCTATCATCTACACTACCTACCCAATCAACATCTGAATAGGCTTTTAAATTGAATGAATCCTTGCTATGGTACCACAAACCAAGATATATGGTTCCTTTCAAATACATAAATATTCTTTTTACAGCTTGAACATGGCTCTCCTTTGGTGTTGCTTGGAATCTAGCCACCATCCCAACAACTTTCTTCACATAAGGTCTGGAAGCTATTACATAGAGAAAACTCCCAATCATTGATCTGTAGTGTTTTGGATCTAGAGCTTTGGACTCATCATCCTTTATTAGTTTGCATCCAACTGTCATAGGTGTACTAATAGGTTTGCAATATTCTAACTAGAATATCTTAAGCATATCTTTAACATACTTAGACTGATGGATAAAGAATCCTCTTTTAGACTGTATTATTTGTAATCCAAGAAAGAAATTTAGTTCACCAAGCAAGGAAATTTCAACTTGTTGTTGCATCATCCAAGCAAAGTCCTTGCTCATTTTTTCATCATCACTGCCAAATACAATATCATCAACATATACTTCCACAATAATTATGTTATTACCAATAATTTTGCAAAAAATATTGTTTTCTGCTGATCCCCTTTTGAGGCCTTGTTTTTGTAAATAAGAATCTAGCCTTACATACCATGCTCTAGGTGCTTGTTTTAGCCCATAGAGTGATTTATTTATTTTACAAACATAGTCTCCTTTGTTAGTTAATTGAAATCCTTTTGGTTTCTCAATATAGACTTCCTCTTCTAAGTTTCCATTGAGAAATGTTGACTTGACATCCATTTGGTATACTTTAAATTTTCTGTAGCTGGAAAAAGCTAGGAGCATCCTAATTGCCTCCAATCCGGCCACATGTGCAAAGGTTTCTTCATAGTCTAGTCCTTCTACCTGAGAATACCCTTTACAGACCAATCTGGCTTTGTTTTTTATTACTTTCCCATTCTCATTCATTTTGTTTTTATACACCCATTTAAATCCAATGACATTTTTGTTTTTTGGTCTTGGAACTAGTTCCCAAGTTTTATTTTTTTCAATTTGGTCCAATTCTTCATTCATAGCTTTGACCCAATTCTCATCTTTACATGCATCTTTTATTGATATGGGCTCAATATGTGGCAACAATGCTATTTTTGTTTGATACAATAGTTGTCTTCTTGTGTGCACACCATCATTCATATCTCCAATAATCAATTCTTTGAGATGATTCTTTTGAGTCATTCTTGAGGGTGTCTTTGTGTCTCTTCTTGGGAATTCCTCTCTTATATATTATTGAATATCTTCTTCATATTCACTCGTATGCATATCATCTTCTTCCCTTTATTTATTCTCTTCTAATTCTTCTACTTGTGTGCCAATTGTCTCATCATCATCTTCATCTTCACTTTCAAGTATAGTCTCTTGATTTTTTATTCTTAACGTTTTTAGGTCATCCACCTTGACATCTGCACTCTCAACAATATTATGTGATGTAAGATTGTAGCATATGTATTCTTTCTTGTTAGAATCATATCCAAGAAAAATACCTTCATCATATCTGGCATCAAATTTTCCAATATTCTCATCAAGTCTTTTGATGTAGCATTTACTTCCAAAAACTTTGAAGTATTTTATCGATGGAGATCTTCCAAACCATAGTCCATAATGAGCCTTATCACTATTAACCCTGAGCTGACCTATTTTCAATATGTATATTGTCGTTCTTACAACTTCCCTCCAATATCCATCATACAATTTTTCTTCATTGAGCATAGTCCTTGTAGCCTTCTGAACTGTTCTATTCTTTCTCCCAGCAATCCCGTTTTGCTAAGGTGTTCTGGCAGCAGAGAATTGTCTTTTTATTCCATGGGTTTCACAAAAGAGATTAAACTCTTTTGAGGTGAACTCACCACCATTTTCTGATCTATGACATTTGATTTTTTTCTCCTTTTCATTTTCAACAATTGTTTTAAAGGATTTGAATTTGTTCAGTACTTCTGATTTTTCTTTGAGAAAACATATCTAGCCCATTCTAGTAAAATCATCAATGAACAACATAAAGTAAGACACTCCTTGCAAACTCTTGGTCCTTGTAGGTCCACATAGGTCAATGTGAACAATCTCTAAAGGTTTTGAGGTTGTGTATTCTTTTTCTTTGAATCTTATTCTAGTTTGCTTACCTAGTTTACAGTTGCTACACATAGTATTTAAGGGCTTTATGATTTTTGGCAAGTTTTTATTGCACCAAGATTGTTGAATTTTACTAGATTGTCAAAGTTAATGTGCCCCAACCTTCTATTCCATAGCCAAATTTCATCTACTATATTTATATGACATTCCTCATTCAATTTTGCATCTAGTATATATACATTTTTGAGAGTTCTAGCAGCAATACCAACTAATTTTCCTTTGTATTCTCTCCTAATCTAACATTTCTGGGAATCAAAGATGCATAAATGCCCCTGATCATTGGTTTGGATGACACTTAATAGAATAGGTTTCAGTTTTTCAACAAGCAACACATTTTTGGCTTTGTCCTTTCCCAAACTCACAGTGCCTTTTCCAAGTATGTTACCTGAAGCATTGTCACCAAATGTAACTTTACCCTTTTGTTTCTTTAAGTCTAAAAACTTGTCCTTGTTACGTGTCATATGTTTTGAGCACACACTATCAACATACCAAAGGTCTTCTTTATATTGGGCTTTTAAGGCAATAAGACATTCCCTTTTTGATGTTTTTTCTCTCCAAAGATTCTTTTTCTCTCTAATGAACTTTGGTTGTTCTGAAACTTCCATTAATATACAATTAATGGCCTTATGTACATAGTTATGACATCTGAAGCATTCTAGGTCTCCTTCTTGGAAAGGTGCAAAGGAGTTATAGTTTCTTCTTTTAACTCGATTTACTGCTTGTTTATCTTTAAGGTTATAGTTCTTACCCTTTAGATATTTTCTTCTATATTCTCTACAATTCATAGCTTTGTGTATGAAATTAGAGCATGCAAAGAAATAACCAAAGAAAATGCGAGGATACCTGTTTTGATAAACCTTCTTTGGTATTGTCTTGTTTTCCTTCTTGATGGGTGAAACTAGTCCTCTGGAGTTCTGGTCATTATTTGTCTTCTCTTCGTTTTTCTTCTTGAATGTACTGAGGAGAGAATCTGCATAATATTTTGAATTGACTTGGATTTTTTCTTTAGAATAACCTATTCCATTTTTATTACCTGAATCCCTTTCCGTGGTAATAATCTTATCCAATATTTTAGAGTTATTCTCATATATTGTTTGAATGCGTTTTGTATCCAGTTCTTTTCTTAGGTGAACTATTTCTGCCTCCATTCTTTCGCAGGTTATTTGTTTTTCTTTAAGAGACTTTTCTAGACTTTCTTCGATCCTATTTGCTTCTAGGATTTATCTTTTCAGGTTTCTCATGAGTTTCTCCATATCCTCTTCTTTCTGTTCATGTTTTTCTTTTTGTTCAACTACAAAAATTTTCAGTTGTCTATATCTGGTTTTGTATTTTCTTAATTCATCCAAGGCACTAAGAAGTTCTTCTTCCATATTAACTTCTACTTCATCTTTTGACTCTTTCTAATGTTTAATGTCTTCTATATCAATATATTGTTCAATACCTAGAAAAATGACTTCATCATCATCACTGTCACTATACTCTAATGAACTGATGTTTTCTTCTTTTGAGTAAAAGTTTTTTTTCCCTTTGTAAAACTTTTTCTTGTACTATTTGGTTATGTTTTCTTCATCTTCAGGGTCCTCCTTAGGATAGGGACACTTGGCTTCAAAATGGCCAACTTTGCCACATCTAAAACATTTGAAAGAAAACTTGCCTTTGTACCTCCCTGATCCTTTCTGAAGTTTTTTAATGAAATTTTCTTCTTCCACATTAGATTCTTCATCATGGTTGGATTGGAATTTCTTCTTCTAATTCTTTGTTTTCTTGAGTACCTTGAAGGCTGCCTCTCCTTGTGAGTGATTCTCATGACCTAATATTAACTCATAGGTTGTGAGGATTCCATATAATTCATCCATGGTGAGGTTATCTAGATTTGCTCGATCTTCAAGAGAGAACACTTTAAGATTGTATAGAATAGGTAGTGTTCTTAGAATTTTTTCAACTAGCTCATTGTCTGATACTTCTACTCCTAATCCTCTAATTGAATTAATAATATTATCAGCTCTGTATAAGTACTCATAGATATTTTCCTCATCTTTAATTTTTAGGCCTTCATATTGTACTTTGAGAGTCTGGAGTTTGGCCCTCTTAACCTTGGTATCTCCTGCATATATAGTTTCCAATTTATCCCAGAACTATTTTGCATTATTACAATTTAGTACCTTAGCAAGGATTTTCTTAGTTATTCCAGCTTGTAGTGTGTTTAATGACTTTGCATGTTCTCAATTTTTTTTCCTATCTTTTGCTTCTATGGGCGTGGATTTTGGAACATCCTATCCCTTTTCAACTAATTTCCATACTTCCAGTCCAATGGAAATTAGATAGCTTTTCATTCTAACACTCCAGAAGACATAGTCTTCACCATTAAATAGGGGGATTTTTGATGACATCTTCAACTACCGATCCATTCTGATGTATATTCCTCTTCAAGTGATTTAAACCTTTTGTGAAGAGACCCGCTATGATACCAAATGAAGGATCAAATTCTGTCACTGAGAGGGGGGGGTGAATTAGTGACAACATAATTTGATCAATTTTCTTTTATTTATGCAAATAAAATTTTGACACAATATTTTACCCTGGAACCCAATTGGGAAAAACCACAAATGCTTTTCTATTAACTGCAAAATTTGTTTTACATGTTACATAGAAGCAAGATATTCTTCCTTTTCAATCAACATCAATGGATCAGGATGGACCCACACCCTTATTCACCAGCACCAACTGGTAGGAGGCTACGACCCCCTTTTTAGTCAGCTACAACTGACAAGAAATCACCAACTCCCTTTGTAGGCACCAACCTACCCTTGCACCACCCATGATTTTCTGAATCTAGAGAAACTTTTGTATCAAGTCTTTTACTGCATCTCTCTCTGCTTCTATGATTTAATATATTCTCTTATTCAAACTACAGAGACACACTTTATTCTCAACTCTTCCTTGTTTATATATTCTTGAAAACGATGTGAAAGTGATACACTGTGTCCCTTGGTTTTGAACCATCACACCTCTTTGTTTAATTTAACCATAATCACTGATTGTTATTTTTACTGTGAAGGATTTTCATAAATTGATCACATATGGATCAATTTCATCCTTTAAACTCGATTCCTAATCTTTGTTATTTTCACAGAAACCGAATATGACCAATGGTGGTGACCAGAAACTAGGACAAACAAGCGCTTGAGCACTTATCAATTTCAACGGTCATGATTCAATCTTCTGATGAGATGAATGGCTGACGGAACTTCGCCCTTCGGAACTTTGGGTTTTCAAACTTTCAAAAATTTGAATCAGATCATACGGTTTATTTCATGGAAACAAATCAATGGTCAAATTTGATCCTTACACTCATCATTTCATTGTTTAATCCGACGGTTAGGAATTAATCAAGCATCATGATGGATGCCCACCTTTTACTCCAGGACTTCATCTATTTAAACTTACGCTATCCTTCCACTGTAGTATATAGAGAGATGAGAATGCTCTCGAAGTGTTTCTTTAGATCAGACGAACCATGTCTACTTCGAGATTTCGTCCTTCGGGACTTCAGAGCTTTTGTCATTTGCTAGTTGTGAAACTCTAGAAGTAATTCTTCCATAGTGATGTAATTTATTGACATCACGTGTTGATATGGCATGAGCCAATTTCCTCTTGACACATTTCATAATTTGACTATGCCATGTGTACTTTTTGACATGGTCTTCTTCCACACGTCCTTGCTGACGTGGTTTGCTAATGTGATCTGCCATATGTCTTTGTTGACGTGGTTTGTTGACGTAGATCTCCCACACATCCTTGTTGATGTGGTCTGCCACATGTCCTCTTGAATCAAACGGTTGAGGCTTACCTCGAATGATCCGACAGTCGAGAATTTATTTCGGCTCTCCGGGTCTCCGGGCTTCGGGAATTTCAAATCTCAAACTTAAAATTTTGAAGTGATATTTTTCCAAAGCTTAAACTCCATACATATTTAGAATGATCTGATGAATAATGGGTATTCAGATAATCAAGAACTCAACCTTTATTCTTATTGTGTCCTTCCACTTAATTTTAATCCGACGACTGACGAGAATTCGGATAATCAAGATCTCAGATCTTTCAGCTTATCCTGTCCTTCCACTAAAAAGTGATCCAACGGCTGACGAGTATTATGATAATTCAATTCTCAACTTTTTACCTAGTTATCCTATCCTTCCACTTTAAAGTGATCCAATGGTTATGAAGATTCTTGAAAAATATCCATGATCAAGCATGGTTGTGGAACTACATCTTGCGAGTGATTTAACTCGTCTCCAAAACTCTGCAATTTGAAGTTGTGTGTTGTTGGTGAGTCAACCACAATTGTTTATATTTAGGACTATAAGATATGATAGTCCTCACTAGTTGTGGGATTGGAAATAGCACAATGTTTAATTCTCCTTTCGATCTCTGCAATATATCCCTGTCGTTGATCTGGCGATTACGCATCTGAAGGTCACGAATAAATAAAAAATGATCTAATCGTTTGTTGGATCAACCACAGTCGTCAATAATTGATTTTATGAGATCTAATGATCTAGACCGATTGCGGGATTGTAACTATCGAGTAGTTTAATTCTTCTTTCACTCTCTGCAATTTATCCCTGCCATTGATCTGGGGATTGTGCATCAACGGTCTTGATTTGATCTGAGTTTCATCATGCCATTCCTACTGAGTTTCAACATGCCATATCTTCTAAGATTTGATCTTCATTTGTTAACTCTCTTGATCTTTAATCTCGACATATTATCCAACTATTTGATATCAGTTATTATATATTGCTGACTAGTCCTCCAACAATTCTTTTGAAATTCATTGCACCATCTCTTCTAAGATTTGATCTTCATTCACTAACCCTCCTGATATTTTATCTCAAATTATCATCACATCAATGATATCGACTGTTGACATCAATGACAATACAACAATGACACTATGTCCAACATAGTATTCAATGTGCGGATGAAGACTTTGAAGTTGCTTGGGACAATTGGAAAGAAGGAATGCATGAGAAATTTTCAAGGCATTGCGCAACTGTG
The DNA here is from genome assembly GCA_010110895.2 of Picea sitchensis. Classification (NCBI taxonomy): domain Eukaryota; kingdom Viridiplantae; phylum Streptophyta; class Pinopsida; order Pinales; family Pinaceae; genus Picea; species Picea sitchensis. Next base: position 20,370 of record SNQJ01S0210287.1, read on the forward strand.
TGAGCAGTAAGTGCTGATATTATGGTAGATACAGGAGGTATTAATCTCCATGTGTAACCTTTGACAATACTAGAATATTCCAGGAAGCAAGAGAAACCCTAAAACGTTGGATAATAATCGTAGAAGAAAAGTTGGCTCAAGAAAATATTCAATATTGAGTTATTATCCTCCAGAAAGAGAAGTGGACCCAGTCAAGTGAGATACAAAAGTATAAATATAGGGTGCTAGAGCTCATTTGCCACTCACTCACTCACAACTACATAAGGACAAGAAGTGTACATGACTGGAGGATAGTTGTAGCTGCAACAATGGTGACTTGGTCTCTTGGTTATGGTTTGGACTTTCTGCTTGGTATTTGGTTATTCTATCTTGGTGTGCTAGCCTAGGAGAAAGGTTCGCTACCTTGGTTGGCTATTGGATTGCTTCCAGAATTATTCTATCTGTCAAGGTTAAGGTGCTTGGGGGTGGCCTTTGTGCCTATGGTTGGGTGACAATATTTCTATATTTTCTATGGTGAAATGAGCACACCTATTTTTCTAACAGTAAGGCGGATTGGAATGGAGATCATGGAGTGTCCAACATATGATGGTACTTCGTATGTATAGATTTTTCTCATTAATATGGAGGGTGGGGTTGCGACATAAAATAGATTCTCAACGCTTGATTTAGCACTGAAATATTCTATAGCTAGGTGGCAGGATACTCACAAAGAATATTTATCCAGTTGGGATGAATTCAATATCGTTATACAATATCATTTACTTTATCTAACACAGATACCACAATTGGGACAAGATCAGAAGAAAAATATTCAACTGTTATCCTTGGAGATATATGATGGTAATTCTAACACAGTTACACACATTGAGTGTTATTTACAGGTGTGGAAGGATGCATAATTCCTGTCCTCTCTATGGACACATCACTTCTTTCATTATTTGGGAACAATTCCCAAAGCTTGGTAAGTGCACGAGGAAACAAGAAGACAAACAATACATTGGAACACACTTCAAAATCAGTTCTGCTATGATTTCTCATTCTCAGTTAAGACTCCCGAAATCACAATTGTGCCCCAAAAAATTAAGAATATTTTGTTTAGTATTGAGGTTAATACTACACATCCACATACAATTTTCTCTGATCAAGAAAACTTACTTAAATATAGTTTGTATCCATCCCCTATGAGAATACACATCGCATGTAGTAAATTTGATAAGGACCCTGAAGATCCAGAGGACTTGGAGGAACTCATACATTTAACCTTTCAGGAATACACTAGAACAAGAGAAGTAAAGGATACCATATTAGGTTATATCAATAGCTCATACACTCTACCCTTGAGGTTGTGGAAAGTAAACATAAGGAGTGAGGATAATTCTAAGATGGCGTCCATAGGTGACTATTGGTATGAACAAACTATGATAGAGATACAGGCTTTGTTGCAGGAGTATGGAAATCTCTTTCCTAATATATTTTTGGAATTGAAGGAAATTAAGGGAGATTTAGGAGAAATGAGGATCGAATTAAAACCAGATTATAATCTTATCAAGCACAGACCGTACCATTTGAACTCACGAGTCAAGCATAAGGTTAAGAAATCAATTGATCTAATGTTAGCAGCTGGGATAGTTTTTACTATGTATGAGGCTAAGTGGATCAGTCCTATTGTAATCCATAGAAAGAAGGGTACTAATGATATATGAGTCTATGGGGATACATGCGTCTAAACTCATCTTTTGTACACGACCCTTTTCCTACCCCCTTCAGTGATGAAGTCCTTGATCAAGTGGAAGGAAATGAATCCTATTCTTTTACATATGGATTCCCAGGCTACCATCAGGTCATAATTGCAGAAGAGGATAAAACAAATACTACCCTCACTATCGAATGGGGTTCTTTTTCTTATAATTTTATTCCCTTTGGAAAGAAGAATGCCCCAAATGTTTTCTCTCAAATAGTTATTGTTGTATTCTACAACTTCATTCATAGATTTATTGAAGTGTATATGGATGACTGGACAGTATATAGCATATTTAAGGATCACATAGGCCTACTTTGACTGATGTTTGATCGTTGCAGACAACTACAAATTTCCTTAAACCTAAAGAAGTGTATTTTTTCTGTACCATTCAAAAATTTTCTAGGACATATAGTATGCAGGGAAGGAGTTTTAGTTGATCTTGAAAAGGTTGTTGTGATACTAAATATGCCTCCGCCTATGAGTGATAAATAATTGCAATCAATGTTGGACCATATTAGGTACTACCACAAATTTATCAAGAATTGCGCAAGCATCACTTCCCTGTTGGAGAAATTATTGAAGAAATACGAAGCCTTCAGTTAAAGCCAGAGTGTGATCAATATTTAGATACCCTCAAAATAAAATTAAGCACTAACCCTATTGGGGTATACCCAAAATGGAAAGTGGAATTCCATGTACACATTAATGCTTTTGGAATTTCTTTGGGTACAATCCTTGTGCAACCTAGTGAAGGAAACATAGATCATCCCATCTAATTTGCTAGCAGGAAGCTTTCTCAAGTCGAGTGAAACTACACTACCACTGAAAGGGATCAAGGTTTGGCTATAGTTTATGCTTTACAAAAAATTAGACATTAATTTATAGGTGGTTGTTTTAAATTATTTACTTATCACTCTGCTTTAAAATATTTGGTTAATAAGCCTCTATTGGGAGGAAGAATTTGTATATGTTTGTTGTTGTTTCAGGACTTTTATTTTGAATTAAGGTAAATTAAATGTGGTTCCTCACCATTTGTATAGAACAGAGTCAAGAGAAAGTGGTGGAGTTGTAGATGATCAACTCCTAGATGCAGATATTTTCAAAGTTGAAGCTATTCTTGATTACTTGTATGACATTGATTTATTTCTGAGCACAAGTGTTTTCCCTGAAGGTTATTCCGCAACTAAAAAGAGACACTTAGTGGTTCATGCAACAAACTATCAGTTAATTGCAGGTCAATTGTACAAGTTGGGACTGGAAAGTATCCTCAAACAATGTGTGTTTGACCATGAAATATTGGATATCATGTGGGACTATCACAACAGAGTTGTGGGAGGCCACGTAGGAGGCAAGGAAACAACAAAGAAAATATTATAGCCAGGATTGTGCTGGCCAAATGTATTTAAAGATGCCAAATTTTATGCTAGGTTCTATGATGTTTGTGAGAGGGTTGGTAAACCTTCGCACAAGGATGATTTGTTTCTAGATCTTGTTTAGGATCTTCAAGCGTTTGAGAAATGGGAATTTGACTTTATCAGACCGATCAATCCACTGACTAAACACTCAAAGGAAAAATATATCATCACTAAAACTGATTACTTAATTCGTTGGGATGAAGCAAAGGTTGTTTGAGATTGTTCTATGGATACAAAAAATTGGTTTATATTTGAGAACATCATCACTAGATTTGGGTGTCCTCGGATTTTTGTTAAATTTTGAGCTATTATTAGGTATCTTTTCAATTTACTAGATAACAATAGCATAGGTAGGATCATTGAGAGAAACACAATCACAAGATACAAATCAATTATCCTGGGAAACCCTCATTGGGGAGAAAACCTAAAAAAAAATCCTTAATATAGATAGCCAATACAATGCTAAGACAATAAACCACAACACTAGAGAATATCCAACACTGAGAAATGCACCTCTCTCTTCCTTCTTCTCCCAACTGCAACTCTCCAAAATTTCACACTTGATGAGTGAATGAGCTATTGAGATAATGAGGCTTTGGCTTCCTTTATTTATACAAACTGGCAGGCCCTGGAAAGGTGTCTCTTCATTGGGCATGGCCGAATTGTCTTCTTAGTTGTTAAAACCACTTTAATTAGCCCGTGGGTCGACTTCTTAATTTGCACAATATATTTAGGGTTTGACCAATCCAAAAAAGGGGATTTGGTCAATTACAATGCCCGACATGATCAATCTACAAAAGGGGATTGATATAATGAATAATAACTCAACAATAAATATAATACTCTTTGTAGTTACAATATTTCAACACTGCCCATTAACAAGAAGGGTATTCTACAACATCATAAGGAGAGAGAGAGGGAAACAACATCAACAACATTTGGAACAATGACTGGCATATCTATAAATAATCGAAATTTTTTCTCATCATCAATATCATCATCCATGGCAGGGAGATGGAATGGCATCATCATCATCATCTGCATCAACATGGATTAGTATAACACTAATACATCATCATCATCAATAACAACAAGAGGTTGATACAACATCAACAACAACCTCATCACAACACGAAGGCTGGAGCATCATCAACATCAACACTAGGCTGGAAATATTCAACATGAAGTTGGAATCTCAACAAGATCAACACGAAGCTGGAAATCTTCAGCACAAGGATGGAATCAAAACAACATTAGCACGAAGCTGGAAATCTTTAGCACAAGGCTGGAATAAACATCTTGTGGTACTCTGACAGATCTAAGGGATCTTCCCAGGAATAAAAATATTCCCTAGGATATAAAATCCTAACGGAGCTACCACTACTGACCAAAGCTCGCATATACATGCACAAGTACTCTAACAAATCATCCTTATAGACCTTTGGGATCTGTCCATGGATGATCAGTCCCCTAGGATATAAAATCCTAACTGAGATACCCTCTATTGATCAGGATACCATAGTATCATCAGCACTACTCCCCCTTGCGAGGGAGGTCCTTTCAGACTATACCAATATTGTCTCGAATGTGCTCAAACTTTACATGAGACAGAGGATTGGTCAACACATATGCAACCTGTTCATATGTGCCAACATAATGGAGCTTTATGGATCCTCTCTGCACCATATCATGAATGAAGTGATACCAAATCTCTATGTGCTTCGACTCATCATGGAACACATCATCTTTATAAAACTATGGTTATCACATAGGATCACATTGGTTTCCATCTCCAGATCAGATAGATCTATCAACAACATCTGAAACCATATAGCTTCACCACTGGTGGAACATGCTGCAATATATTTTTCTTCTATCGTGCTGAGAGAAATACTGGATTGCTTCCTACTCTACCATGAATTCATGGTTGAACCCAGACTGAAACAACATCCTGAAGTGTTATTTCTATCATAAACATTTCCAGCTCAATCTGAATCAGTATATCCATAGAATTTGAAGTCACGGTCTCTAGTATAACAGAGACCAAAATACAACGTACCCTTAAGGTATATCATGACATGTTTGGCATCATCAAGGTGAACATGTCTGGGTTCTACCAAATACTGACTCAAGGAAAAACATATATCTAGCCTGGTATTTGTCAGATACATCACTGAACCAATAATATGTCTGTATAGAGTAGCATCAACCAATTCTGACGAGGTATCTACCAGGAGCTTCAACTTCATTTCCATGGGTGTTTACATGTATTTACAATTCAACATGTCAAACCTCTTGATTATTTCAACTGCATACTTCCCTTGGTTAAGGAATATCTTCTCTGGGTTCTATCAAACTTCAAGATCTAAGAGATAATGCATTAGGTCTTTCATCAAACTCTGTAGCAAGCTATTCTTCAAACTGTGATGATATTTCCTTCATCTTGTCAAGAATACATCATATACATATAGTAGCAACAATATAACTGGCTCATCATTCATAACCTTGAAGTAAAGGTTAGAATCAGTTTTAGTCTTGTTAAATCCCAAGCTCTTCAGAAAAATATCAATCCTTCCATACCAAGATCTTGGAGTTTGCTTCAATTTGCATACATGAGTCTTTTTGTATTCAACTTCAAATCAATTTTTCACATCACTTTGTACCAACATGGTACACTTGTTTAGCTGCAACTCAATCTGCATAGTCATGTGATAGTTCTATGTGCTTTCTGCAAATCACTATCTGTCTCACTTCCTGAGAGTATTTCCTCTCCTATTTCTGCAACTGTTCCTTCTGGAACTGTGAATCTGTACTTGCAGTTGCTCTAAAGCTAAGAATGGTTGTTCCATTCTCAATGTGACTGCTGAAATCTAAGATTAACTCCTATATTCCATCATTGAAACAACTTCATCTGAAACTGAGAGTGGCTCAATAACTGATACTAAAGGTAGCTCTTCTTCTTTCATGGAGGTAACTCTATCTTTTATTTTAGTCATGTCTCCATGACCCAACTAATGTACCACACCAAGTGCCACTCAATTTTAAATATGGGGATTTCTCCCACTGCATCTCATACTATATATGAATCATGATTTTTCTGGTTGTCTTCATGAATACTAGAACTATTTCTTCAATTACTGGAGTAAGTGTCTCGTTATAGTATTCTCCCTCTTTTTGGGAGAATCCTATGGACACACATCAATCTTTGTACATCTACAACATGCTTGATCTATTAGATCAATATTGGAAGTTAATACTGACTTCTCTTCTAGTCTCACAGAAAAATCCATATCCTAGTCTTTCTAACTAGCTTCCTTCTCTATCACTGAAACAAGGGAATCTTCTGAGGAGATTTCATATCTCCTATAAGTTTCTGAAGATATGATATAGTCTTCTCATGACACCTGTCTCCCAGTCCTGGAAGTTGTCTCTTCATCCGATTCTTTCTGAGATCAGGCTTATGCTCGATTTCTTCTGAGTCTACAAGGACTACATCATCTATTATGGGTATACTTGGTGTTGAATGCCAAGTCTAAATATGAAAATCCAAGTCAGACTTCAAGTGAATTATACTTACTATCAAGGTGGCTTCATTATCCTTTGAACAAGTCTACTGTGAGTTCTTGTTCTAATGTTTGGTCATCTTTGGAGCCTTATGTTCCTTACAATCAATATCCATATGAAATGCTCTAGATTTCAAAAGATAGCTTCTTCTTCATCTTCTTTGGTACATGAATGTATATGGTTATGTACATAGTCTGCTTCATGTATCATCTAATTTGTTTCTCAAGTTTATCACAAGTGAACTCAAACAAGGTCACCAAAACAACAAGCAAGAATAATACTCTTTTGATAATAGTAAATAAAACAATAACACAAATAATCATCATAGTATCTTCTTTAGAGCTATCACTTGTGACCTGTTTGAAACAAAGATCAAAATTAAGAAATACAATATGAAATGAGATCAACACTCTTCTAGTGTTGTGATCAAACATTCATCCATGGTAACCAGGAACCAACACAAGAAGTTTCTCCTAGAGGAGATGTTAGTTGTATCTGGTAAATGATTACATTAAGCATTTCTCTCAATATGCTCACATGTTGCCAAGTATAATACTTTTACTATAGTGTTTACTTGTAAAGGGGTATTTATCAACTTGTCATGTGCAACTTTGAATCTTATCAACTTAATTAATCAAAACTGAAACTTGGAGTCTTGTCCTCAAGAATGAGTGTTCTGATTTTCTTCCAAGTCTCCTTCACTCAAGATGACAAGTGATTTATTCAATATGTCTTCTATACTAAGACAATATGATATCTTGATAGAAATTTGGGTTAGAGAATAAACTCTATGATCTCAACTTTAATCAATCTAATACCTTGACTTTAATTTTGACCAAAGGTTAGTATGATGGTCATAGCTTCAAAATGCAACCTAGATCAAAATAATGTCATAACAAATAGATGCATATCAGAATAGTCAAACTTGGGTTGCATTATTCCTCTGAATGTGTTGGATCTGAGATCATTATGGATCTATGGAAAGAAATCCCTTCTCTTGCAAATACCCTTTAAATCTTAACAATTTAAACATATGCAAATACATACCTTTGATAGTAGTGGCACCATCTGGTAGTAGCGGTAATTATTACTGACCATTTAAAAACTTCAAGGCTGACTGCAACTGGTACTGCAACTGATACTTCAACTGATACTACAACTGATTCTGAAACTGCAACTGCAACTTAGGGTTTTATGAGGAAACCCTAATTTTTCAAACTTCAAATTTTGAAATTCTAATCTAGGGACTAGATGCAATGGGCTGAGGCGAGTTTGTTAGAGTTGTTAGATTTCAAAAATTTCAAGTTTTTCCCCTTGAAACTTGACCTGTGGAAATCTGTACTGGTACTTCTGGTACTGGTTTCTAGTTTCTTCATTTTTGTTGGTTTTCTAGTACTAGTCAAAACTAGGGTTTGACTTTCTAGAGGCTCTGTCCACTGAAAAGGTGCTCTCAAGATGCCAAAAGATTCACTAGGGTAGGACACACTTTTCTACATGGTTTTTAAGAAAAACTTCCTCTCCAACAAAAAGCCCTA
>SNQJ01S0210288.1:13238-29244 GCA_010110895.2 Picea sitchensis
GTTGTCATGATTGTGTTACAGTTGATCTTGATGAGACAGGTGCACCGGACAGAGTTTAGAGACAGAGGACAAGACGGGTGGCCTATCTCGAGCTTTTTGACTGGTTAGTAACCTTTTGGGGACCAAAAAGTCTTTTAGTGGGGAGGTGTGATCCAGAATCAGATCCAGGAGCCTATCAAAGCTAAAAAAGGCTCAAAATAAAAGTGCTCAGAATTCGACGAAACCAATGCCATTGCATCCGTCTCATCTTCCTAATTCCGTCCATATATTTACTTCGTCAAACGGGCTCTGTATGCGAAAGATATCGCATTCTGATCAAAAACCCAAACAGGTAAAAAAAGGGGGCGACTGTACAGTCCGTACAGTCCACGTGGCAGGCTGACTGTACAGGCCATACAGTCGTACAGCTGACTGGGAAGACACCTCGACAGACAGGTGGTCCAATCCTATTTTGATAAGTGGCATTGTGTTCGACTAATGGGAAGGTGCCATGTGGCCCAGTCTTGGGTTGCCACGTGGCACCCCTCTATTGGTTGTTGGTTTGTACAAGATATTGGGTCTTCGCTGGGTTCGACCGGCCGACCTCCTCCAAGCTACGGACTGGCAGGACCGGGCTAACCACCCACTCCACTGTTGGTTCTTAATAATCATATGGAAAATATTGTATTTAAGTTTGATTAAAAGTTTATTTGGGGGCAGAAAGGGCTGGGGCTTAGCCCCAGCCCGCGGTTGCTTTGGTTATCCCATACGACCCAGAGTTGGCAGATAGAGATCAGCCTGTGGATCTCGGTGGATCCCACGTGACCAGGGCCTGTCCACCCAAACGGAGCGGAGGACACGGAGTATGGGTGTTAGCCACGGTCCTATGCCCGCGCCACAGGACCAAGAACCAGTCCAGACAAAGGGAGAGTGGGGGCTAACGCACAGATGGAGCGCCTGGCCACATGCCCGCCTCCCATATGACCAGGAGCGCGCCAAAAGGGGTCTGCGCCCAAATATAATTGCAAAGTGGGTTTTTATTATATAGTTATGGATTTTTAATTGATTTTTATGCCTGTAATAGTGGATTTTGGCCATTTTTGGGAGATATTGGGCATTTTTTGAGGCCAGATTTTGGGAGGAAGTTGGGGTATGATAACCAACTTCAGATCTATAAAAACCAGGCCTGTTTGAGGCCATGGAGGTCAGTCAGAGCAGATTTATGCTGAAGGGAAGCCAAGCCAAAGCCATTTTTATGCAGGGAAGTTGTTGAGGAGCAGACGCTTGCGGGCCATTTCTGTGAGCTCCGGTCATCTGTTTTGCATGTCGTTTCTTCTGCTGGGTTCTAGAGATCTAGAAGAACATGACCAGATTAGTCTTGTAGCCTAATGGCACTATTGCGATGTATTTTTTGAGCTTTGAATAGAAATAAAGAAGCCTCCCCCACTGAGACAAAGGCCCGGAGACGTAGGCAATTTTGTGTCGAACTCTGTTATCACTTCTCTTGTTATGGTTTGCTATTTATTACTTCATTTCAGATCTGCATATATGTATATGGCTGTCATAATTCCTCTTATTTCCTCATTCTTTCATTAACCTTCTCAAATGGTTAATTAACACGTGCAATTAAAAACTCAACCACAGTCATTAAAAGATCTTTTTCGGATCATTTATTGACCCTAGTTCTAACCTTAGCTATGTTTCACCCCAAGTTGTTGAAGCATGTGCTTTACAAAGGAAAAAACATGCAAAATCATGGTTATTTCATTTAGCCATAAGAACTAAGTGAAAGGTAACATAAATGATTGAAGCATGCCCATTTGAAATGAATGGAATGTACACACAAGCAACCTTAAACATCCTACCTTTAGGGTCATATGATGTATTGATAAGCATGGACTAATTAGTTGTTCATAGAGAAAAATTGAACTGTTATGATAAAACCTTGGAATGTGAATATAGTGAAGGAAACATGAGGGTGTTACAAGGCATTCAAAAGCTTGTATCAGTGAAGCAAATATTTGCACTACAACTCAATAATTTTAGCCAAAAGAGGTGTCCCTTGTATGTAATACAAGTACTCAATGCAGTAGACAATAATGAGATGAAAATTGAGGATCATAGAGTGTTGTGGGAATTTAAATATGTATTCCCATAGGAGGTACCTGAACTTCCTCCTAAGCAAGATCTCGATTTTTCCGTAGACCTTGTACCAGGAGCAGTACCAACATCTAAAGTACCCTACACAATTAATACACTAGATCCGATAGAGTTAAAGGTGCAATTAAAATAAATGATGGATAAAGCGTATATCGAGCCAAGTGTGCTCCCATGGGAAGAGCCAACGTTGTTTGTGAAGAAAAAGGATGGAGCCTTGTGGTTGTATATTGACTATCGGTAGTTGAAGAATATGAGCATCAAGAACAAGTATCAATTACCCTGGATTGATGATCTTTTTTATCAGCTCTGAGGTGCTATAGTGTTTTCCAAAAATGACTTGAGATCTCGATATCACCAAGTCAGGATTAAGGATGAAAACATCCATAAGATGACTTTTAGAACGCGGTATGGACACTATGAATTTGTGGTGGTGCCTTTTTGGCTTACCAATGCACCTGCCACCTTTATGTGTTTGATGAACAACATTCTCAATAAGTATTTGGACACGTTTATCATTGTGTTTGTTGATGATATCCTGGTATATTCTAAGATTAAGGAAGAACACAAGGAGCATCTTGGGTTGGTGCTACAAGTGATATGAGATCACCAACTATAGAAAATGTGACTTCTCCTAGAGGGAAATATAGTATTTGAGTCACACAATTTCGAAAGAAGGAGTGATTATAGATCCCGAAAAGATTAAGACAATCATGGATTGGCTATCCCCTTGGATTGTGTTCAAATTTGACCTGTTGACACTTACATATCCATCTTACGTAATAACCTTACATAAGGTCCTTTATGGGACTAGCTAGATATTACATAAGTTTAATGGAATGTGAGGCCATCTTTCAATAGATGAAACACCTCTTGACCAATTTCCTTGTCTTAATGATCATAAACCCTAAAAAACATTTCTTAGCATGTATTGATGCTTGCAAGGAAGGACTTGGTGAAGTCCTTATGCAAGTGGGACATGTAATTTGTTATGAATCAAGGAAATTAAATGAGCATGTGAAACGATATGTCACTCATGACTTGGAGCTTGCAGCTATTGTGCATGCATTAACGATGTGGAGACATTACCTACTTAGAAGGAGATTTTTCTTGATGACAGATCATCATGGACTAAAGTATATTTTTTATCAGACATGGTTGAATTCCATACAGGGCAGTGGATGGCACTGATCAATGAATTCAATTTTGAGATCAAATATATAAAAGGAAAGAAAAATCAAGTGGCAGATGCACTCAGTTGAAGTGTGCAGACAATGCACCTAGCAACCACAAGCATGTGTGAGTCTGACATTAAATAGAAAATTATAATTCTCTGGTAAGGTGATAAAAAATTTAATCAGGTGAAAGAAAGCTTGCAACAAGAGCCAAACATGAAAAATTTTGAGGAATACTAACTCACAGCAGATGAGTTGTTAATGTATAACAACACGTTGTATACACTTGATTTAACAGAGCTAAAAAACCTTATGATGGATGAGTTTCATAGAAGACCATATGTGGGTCACCCTAGTTATTAGAATATGATAACAATGGTAAGGCAATTGTATTATTAGATAGAATTGAAAAATACCATTGCAGAATACATTGCAAAGTGCCTAGAGTGTTAACAAGTCAAAATTGAACACAATCACCCAACCGGATTGTTGCGACCATTACAAATTTCATAAAGTAAGTGGGAGATTATCTCCATGGACTTTATCACAGGGTTGCCAATAATAGATGGGCAACATGATGCATTCATGGTATTGGTGGATAAGTTGAGAAAGACAACTCATTTTATTCCAATTAAGTCCACTTTTAAAGTTATAGATGTTGTTGATATTTTTACAAAAGAAATTTTTAGATTACATAGTATGCCCAAGACCATTATTTCAGATTGAGATGCAAAATTCACTTTGAATTTAGGGATTATTTGTGGGCTTTGGAACACAACTAGCATTCAACACAACCTACCATCCTCAAACAGATGGATAGACAAAGAGGCTAATTAGAGTGTTGGAAGATATGCTAAGGATTCATTTCATGCATCAACCCAAGTAATGGGATGAATATCTACCTCTGGTAGAGTTTTCCTACAACAATGATTATTAAGAGTAGTTGAAGATGAGGCTCTTTATGGTAGAAAGTGCAAATTTCCAATTATTTGGGACAATCCAATAGACAGGATCATACTTCGACCATAATTGTTATAGGAGATGGAACGAGAAGTGATGAAAATAAAGCAGAACCTCAAGGTGGCTCAGGGCAGATAGAAAATCTACAGAGATAACAAAATAACTCACATTGAATTCAAGGTGGTAGATCATGTGTATATCAGGTTAAAACCTAAGAGGAAATCCCTTGGAATGGGAACTTGTGCCAAAATGGCACCCTACGATTGTGGAGCATTTGAAGTCCTAGAGAGAGTGGGACCAGTGGCATACATAACTGCTCTATCATGTACTAGTAAATCTCACAATGTGTTCCATGCATCCTTATAAAAGAAGTATATTCATTATTCTAATCACGTTATTGATTGGATTGTGATATAGGTGGAACTAGAAGGAGAATTCCATCCCGAGACCCAATGCATCCTAGACATTAAACAAACAGTGCTTCAGAATTGAGCCATCGTGCAGACCAAGGTGAAATGGAAGTACTTTGGAGCATATGAGGACACATGGGAACTAAAGGATTCCATGAGAGTGGCATATCCATTTTTTTATCTACTGTATAAAACTATGTATATGGTGTTAAAAACATCGAGGACGGTGTTTCCTTGAGGGTGAGGGGAATGTAACACCTTGTTTAACCTCAAGTCTGTAATTATGCTTGAGACTCCATGAACTATAACTAAGGAAAATTGTAATTGTGTTTTATGTTTAATGAAAACATCTACCAGTTGACCGAGGGAAATCCCTATAGTACTAGCCATGATACCATAAGTGGGAGTTGGTGAGGGGGAAACTAGGAAATTTATGTGAAGAAAATAGTAATTTTACCAAGAAACCTAACCTAGACCTGCATGACCTCGAATAAATAACATGTTTGAAGTACCATGTTCACCTTGTTCAAAAGAAATCTCGTTAATGGCACCAGATTGTGTGGTTGGGGTAGTTACGACTACCTTCGGAACCTATACTTGGAGGAGTGATGGGGTTGGCTGAAGTTTTCAGCCAGGTACCTGGAAGTACCCCTTTGATTTGAGAGCTTGACCACGAGGGCTGCTTCTGACCGAAGCAAGTTGAGGAACCTGAGGGAAGAGGAGAATGTTCCAGATTCAAAAAGGAAGAGGAGGCAGAAGGAAAGGCACGAAAGTAGCATGGTATGATGAATACATGAGAGGGATCAACATAGAGTGCCCAAGCTACACTAGAGCAGATAAAACTAGGAATTTTTCATGAGGAAAATAGGAATCTTTCCCATAACACGAAGGCTCAACACTCGAACAGAGAATACCCAAATCTAGACTAGAGTAACCTTCTCCTTTGTGCTGGGAAGGCATCTCGTCAGCTTGTGGAGGCCCTGTGCTTAGTAGGAAGAGGGGATTTTTGTTGTTTCCAGTGTAGTGAAGGAGAGTAACCTTCCTAACCAATTCCTTAACCTGATAGACAACTTGTGAGTGTCCCCTGGTGGTATCATGACTTGGCATGGGGATGGCTTTCTATAGAGAGAAAAGGTGCAACAGAACCTACAGTTGGGTGGAAATACATTCACCCTCAATCAGTTGGTTGGTTGAAGTTCAATATGAAACAAATAAGTGTTTCTTAATGTATTTGGAGAATGTTTGTTAATGAATATGAATTGTATTATGTGTGAAAAGAAGTCTTAACATGTAAATTTTAATGCTAAAATTTGAATGATGTGTGTAACATGGGGTTCTTCCTAGGATTGGTTAATTTGGTTCTGGTAAATGTGTACGAGAGGTTTAACGGATGCCTGTAACCATAAATATTTTCCCAATTCATTGAATGGAAAGTTTGCAGGATGAGAAAATCATCACCTTGGGGGCTCTGGGAGCTGTTGCTTGTGTATTGAGGAAGTGGGTTAGAGTTCTAAAGGATCGAGGTTAAAACCTTACAGAAATGTCAAGAAGGATAAAAGAATGTTTACCTTGAAACACTCCTTAACCCCGTTGAAAACCTTGAGTAAATTTCGAGAAGAAACCTCAGCCGTAGATCCGATGTGGAGGATCTATCTTGACAATTCATCGAAGATCTGGGCTTGGAGGAAATCCTTCCAAAAAGAGAGCCTTTTGGGAAAACCCTAGAACAATGACAAGGTGAAATTTTTTATGTGAAGGTTCTAAGTCGATGCGATCCATTGATTTACCTGGAGGTTAGGCCAACGAGATCAAGATCGTTGGTCTTGTCTTAGGCAATCTTGCTAGGATTTTCGTGATCATAGTGTTTGGAAAGAGTGACGAGAAATTGACAAAAGGAACATATGATGAGAAAATCCCAAAGGTGAAGGTCAGAGAGGACTAGATTCATAGATCTATCATCGACTCAACCAATAAGATCTGAGTCGATGGTTTTATTTTGGAACCAACCGATGAGAGAACCCTATTGGAGTTGTAGGGTCGGTTAACCACCAATAGGATATGATATTTGAGAGATTCTTGAACATTAGACGTGAGGGTCTGATGGCCGTCGAATTCATCAAAAGATCCCAATTAGGAAATAACGTTTGGAGAAACCACGAGTTCATGGAAGGAGGTATTTCTCAAGGGTGAGAGCTCGAGTGGATGATAATTGTTGATCTATTGAAGAGTATCTGATGAGATCTAAACTGTAGATATTGTTGTAGACCCCAACGGTCTAGTGAAGGAAGAGGATTGGGAAAGATTTTTGGCCATCATGCATTTGAAGGTTTTGAGTGAATCAGGACCATTGGTTTCCCCAATTCTCGACTGTTAGATCTATCAGGAGTAGGGATATCAGAAGGAATGGATCGGAAGAGGAGGTTGGGGATTGCGTAACTTGTTTTCCCAATAAGGGAGAGTCTGATTCACCACCAACTATTGATTTAATTTGAGTAGAGAGATTTAGAGTCATCCATATGCATATGTTCATCTTTAGATTGCATAAAATCTTTCCACCAAACGATTGATGTTGAAGTGTGACGTGCCTAAGGACATATCACCACCGCACCACTACACACACTTGTCTATCCATCGGTCTAGATGATGTTCAAGACTCCACATGGAAGTCTTGTAGGTCAGAGGAAGTGGATAAGGGCCAAGCTTTTAATACCTTAGGTTGTTCCCGACTATGTAGAAAACATGAAGGAACGCTTCTTGTGAGTAGGTTTCTACCAGTGGCGTTAAGACCTGAGATCTAAGTTGTAGTGGAATAAGGAATTTTGACATCCCACCATCATAAGTAGGGTTTAGGGGGTTGAGTGTGTTACAATAGTAGGTAATTTGATCGATGTTAATGACATTTCCATCATGGGGGAATATCATAGTATGAAAAATCGAGGATGCAACCACCTTCATGGCATACATGAAACTACATCCTAAGAGAATATTGTAGTCCAAGGGGGTATATACAACCTCAAAATTGATAAGGACTTGTTTTGTTTGGGAGGGATGACTATCATACTCACAGAGTGTAATCCGATTAGAGATGACCTAACTGGATGGGAACATTCTGATATAAATCTTTTGTTTGGGAGGGATGACCATCATACGGATATAGTGTAATCATAGATCAAATAAGCTTGGAAGAGGTTAATTTCTTCTAGACACGAGCAAACAGTGCAGATTTGGATGTTCCCTAATTGATAATACATCAATGAATAACAACATTCTTGATCATGACCAGAAGTTGGAAGGCAACATAATGGGGAAGATGAGAATTGAATTTGTCGATATTGAAAATAATCATTCTATCATTCGAAGGGTCGATTGCATCCAATGTAGATAGGAAATACTTGCATTGCATGGGGAAGGTATGAAGAATTTAAAAATACGGCATATATGTAACTATATTGTAGTTATGGGAAACCCGTGCATGAGGGTAGTTGGCATTCTCATATAAAGGAACCTTTGGCACCCTAGGGGGGAGATTGACCATAGATCAATGAATCTACAAAGGTCCATTACTAGTCGGTGGGAGATCACTTGTCTGAGTAGGCAATGCTTAAAGGGGCATGTCATACTGGCATGTTTGAGCTGACAGATTAGCATCATCTGAATTCATGTATAATATTTGGAAAGTACCATCTCCAAAAGGGTTAGAATTGATAGGTTGACCGAAAGGAGTGTTCTTTGGTGTGGATACAAAACCCTCTATTGGAAATGGTTTTCACAACACAATTGGTTGCAACAATGAAGGAAGGGTAGATTGAGTACTAGGTGAATTAGATGTTACTTGAGCTTTCTCAGTCACCTCCTTCAATCAAATCAATTCATGTAAAAGTGGACAAGCATGGGTATAATTTCCATATACACCATAAATAAAGAAATGATTATTCATTTCAAAGCTAAGGGTTCTTCCCCTATTTTGGTTGAGGATTTGTTCCTTAAACCTGATTTGCAGTATTCTAGTTGCCTCCAACATTATTATTGTGTTACTAGTTTTGGTTCCCTTGGTTTTGGCACTAGTCATTTTGTTTGTCCGTCCTTGTATTCTCATTTTTGTTTTTGTTATTTTGATTTGGGGGGTTATGGACTTTTTTTAAGCATACAATTGACCTTGGAGAGGAGGTGTGGGTTGATCAACATTAACTGTGGGTTGGGGTACCATGACTGGAGGAATTTAAGCTCCTAGTGGAGGGCCAAGAAAAAGATAATATGGATTCATGGTTGCTCCACTACAAGAAGAACTAGTACGAGAATGACCATGCACATGTTGGTGTGCAGGGGGACCTAAATACAAGGTGCAATTTCCTATTTGAAACGTGGAACAAGAACAATTAGGTGGAGGGATATGGTAATTGTAAGGCATTGGAGGACACCCTATAGTGGAAGGGGGTATCAGGTACTAACTCCACCATATGTGGTATCATCCATATTATATATGAGAGGATAAGAGTATGGATTATTATGCGACATAGACTTGATAACACCATCAACCCATGGGATTCCCCAGGTGCTGACAAGTAACCTAGATAGAAGCAGGGGAGATCATGAAGGATGGTATACAAGTGAAGGTGGCCCATTAAAAATTAAGGTTGTGGAGTAGAAGGGCATTAAAATGGAATGGAATAGAGAAGAGGAATCAAAGAAGGGTGGTAATAGAGATGAGATCTCAAGGAAGCAATTTGGTTGATGATCGAAGGAGAAGAAGACATTGAGTTTGTCCTGTGATGAGTGAAGATTAGTGTTGAGCCATGGCCTTTTGCAAATTTCCTGCAAATGAGTAACAATACACTAAATCTGTGTAAAACTCACCATTTGTAATTTGTAATGAATTTCCTGCTTAATAAAATACCCAATCAATCTGGTTTTCCATTTAGATTTTGAGGGTGAAAAAAATTATCTTTTATTGCAAATTCATGGTTGTGTGATCAAATTTTTTGTTGCTCCCTTGTATCGATGATTTTTTGTGCATAAATTGTTAAGAGAAATGAAATTTATGGGCTATATGTTATTTGACAACACTCTAATTGCTCAAAATTTGGCGAAGAAGTACATCCTCCTTGAGATTTCATAAATTTGATTATGGTGTTGTTTCCTCCTCTTCTGGAATTGGTGGTTTTTGACATTTTAGGATGCGCTTAACACTCCTTCGACTTCTCCATTGCTCGAATGAGGACTTGTGATTATTTGGTCGCTTTCTCTTGCAACTCGTGTTTATGCTTGTTAGAATGTTGTAGCATTTATTTTAGCTAGATATTCTCATCTTGCATCTACTAGTTAAATCTTGGAGCTCCTTGAGTCTTTCTTACTTTAAAACTTTACAAATGGAAAATGTCTTGACATTACACAAGTTATGGAACTTCTTTGACACTATATGATCTATAATCACTTAGACTATGGCCAAAGTGACTTGTTAATATGTATATTTTGTTGTATGGATTAAAGTTCTATTATTCATTGAGACCCTTTTATTGTTCAATGATTTAAGTCCATCTTGTTATTGACACGAGAATGATCCTTAAGCTAGAATACATGTTGCTGAAGCTATTTTGCATTTTATAGATTATGCTGAATACCATGCTTACACATCCCATCTTTCTTATAGATCCTCAAACTCATATTATGATGCTACGTTTACTTGGGATTCAATCATTTAAAACAACAATAAATATACAAGCACAACCATTGAAATACATAATCCCAGTGGGTTAGCTCAACTAGTGGTTTTGTCGTGTGAATTGAAATAAGAGGTCTTGGGGTCAAGTCATTGAGCCAACTATATGTGATATGTTAACGCTTGGTGTCCACATCGGATTGGGTGTACTATAGTCTATGTCGATGGTTTACCTTGGTTACCACCCATTAACGATGGTGAAGTCTCCACGAGTTTCCCATGCATGGATTACATGGAGAAAAAGAATCAAAACATATTCACACAATGAAAATATTTTACCTTAAAAACCTAATGCAGAAAAATGAACCAGATAGATAAATGTTTTTTTATTACTTCAAGGTGCATAAATTTACAAATTTGTGGTTGTATTGGAGCATAGAAGATCTACAACTTTCCCTTGCCTATTGAAGGTGTTGTCATCCTTTGCAACACTATTTTTTTTTTTTATCTTGATGCTCACATCGTTCTCTCTTGAATAGATCAATGGAAGAAATGTAACCTCTCGATTATGGCAATGTTTCCCTCCTTAAGCTTTGTTCCCCTTGTTGAGAAATAGAGAAAGCACAACATGAGACAATAATTGGCAGAAAAGGCTATAGCCATCTCAACACATGTATTCATCCAATGATATCAATATATAGTACTTGTATATGACCACTTCTAGATCTTGATTTCACTGACAAATCAACAATGGATAAGGATGACACCTCATTAGTAGATAAGGATGAAAACTAATAAGAAGGTGATCTCAGACTCTGTGATTTTCTAGGGACTCATAGTCTAACATCCCTATGCTTGTCCATAAAAATGTGTACAAAGTGAAGATCTCTTTGGATCTTGGAAAATATATAGATTTACCTTAGTCATGGGAGGTGTTACCATCCTCTCCTTGTGCATTCTCCTTCAATCCTCTCATGGATTTTGACAATTCTAAAAAATCCCCAAGAACAATAACCCAACAATGTTCTTAAGTTTTAAAAAATCAAATGTAGGAATCTTTGGCTAAAATTCACTAGAAACGTGGGGATAGGTGTTTGATATATATGATAAACAATTCAACTACAACATGCATTATATGGGCAAATTATGTCCAAAATAGTTTTGGGGGGTTTTGTTGTTTTGGGGGATTAAACAAACAAATTTTAGGAAGAAATTTGGTGGACACATGTAAATACATTCCAACATACTATTAGCCATATGTTCCTTCATAATTGGCTTTGTTTTTGTTGTTAATTTAATCCTTGAAGAATGAAAAGACCCCCCTATTTTTTTGGCTATGTGGTTGCCTTGAGATACCCCTGACAACATCTAGGGTTTCTGACGCTGACCGCCCCCGCCATGGCCTCTGGCTCAGGGGATCATGACCCCCCTTAGCCCCCTCCACCTCCCGATCTTACAATGTTCCAAGACCTACTCTCTTCTTACACTAAATGTACAAAAGGAACTCCCTAGTCGCGTTTTGTAAAAAAACTGGATGAGATTCTGAAAAAACTTGTTCACTCCCCTTCCTCGTGACCTTTTTCTCTAAGATTAGCAAAAAATGGCCTGATTGGGAAATTTACAGGACTCTGGCCATCCCTAAAAGCAATGGCACAATGGCTGGAGCAGAACTGGAAGAAAACGATAAAAGGGAAGCTCTCAACAACATTTTGTGGTAAGGGATTCTATGTTTTCCTCTTTGAAAATAAAGCAGATAGAGATTTGATCTTTAGGAATGGCCCATACTTCATGGGCACTAGAGGAATGTATTTGAATAAATGGACTCCAGACTTAAGCCCTGAGAATGATATTCCCTTTGTTGTTCCAGTTTGGGTCAGGCTTCCTTTCTTACCCCTTCACTATTGGAATGATGAAACAATAAAAAACATTGGTAATACACAGGGAAGGTTCATCGATCAAGCCAAATCACGAGACGGTCTACAATCATGCACACATCTTTGTGCAGAAGTAGACCTAGAGAAAGGACTTCCAGAAGCAATCCAACCAACTCTAGATGGGTGGTTATACATCCAAACAGTAGACTATGAACATCTCCCTTTTAAGTGTAAATCCTACCATGAGTATGGACATCTCGCCAAAAACTACCCCAAGGCTATCCAGGAGAATCCTAAATACAAAGTGCAAGATCAATGGAAGCTAGAAAAAAGAAAGAAAGCGATGAACAAATCAGGAACCCAACAACAAGAAAGTAAAAACAACTCCAGGCCCCCCTCGCTAAGTAAAGGGAAATCCCCGATACAAATTTGTGATGAAGCAAAAAGTAGCAAAAATAAATTCGATCCCCTTGAAAACCTAAAGGTAGAAATGATCAACTAAGAAGAAATCCAGCTAATTCCAGATCATGATCTCACTTCACCCCTAGTGGAGCCCGATCCCCAACCTTAGGATCCTACCCAAGCACAGGAGGATGATAGTCAGGAAGACTCGAGGGAAGAGTTGGATATGGAACTCCTAAAGAGTGCCAGAACTACGAAAGCATGAAGGGGAACCAATAAAAACAGAAGGGAAAAAGTGACTAACCAGGATAAAGATTTAGGAACCTAACCAACACTAAAAGAAATTCTTAAAAAAGAAGGAAAAGGTGGGAAAGCCCCAACAACAAAGGGAAAATCTCAGCCCACAAAAGGGGGGGCAACAAAACACACTAGTAAATAATGAAGGTAGTCTCCTGGAATTACAGAGGATTGGGAAAGAGGGAAAAAAAAGAAGCAATGGGAAAACTAATCAGAACAGAAAAGCCCAATATCCTCCTAATTCAGGAGACAAAACTGCAAGGAGTTGAAGCCTTACAAGAAATGAAGCAAATCTTGAAAACAAGCAACGGAACAATGTTGACTACTAGAGGAGCGTTTGGACGAATCTTCAATGTGTGGAACACCCAACTCTACGGAGAAGAACAAACAGTAGAATCAACACACTGGATGCTGGTGAAACTAAAGCATCTCCATTCAGGTATCACCTACCCTATCTGTAATGTTTATATGCCTAATAATTATTGGGAAAAAATGGATTATTGGGAATCTTTAATGAAAATCAAAGAGCTAGGAGCCCAAAACAATTGCATCGTAGTAGGAGATTTTAACACAACCTTACATCAAGGGGGAGGGGAAAGGAGGAACTATTGTAAGGGACCCGTTCAAAGAACAAATGGAGGATCTGATTTTGGAACTAGATATGTTCGATGTTCATCCCTCTAAAGGGAAATACACCTAGAGCAATAAAAGGATAGGGGTGGAACACATAGCTACTAGACTTGATCACTTTCTCATCCATAGCTCTTTCCTCCTCCACCCGTTCAACATTTCCTCCCAAATTGTCCCTTGGGGTATTTCAGATCATCATCCAATAGCCCTCTCCATTGACAAAGTAGAAAATATGGGACCCATTCCCTTCAAATTCAACCCAATTTGGTTGGAGTCCCTGGACTTCCTCCCCCTAATCTCCTCGATCTGGTCAACCTGGGTGGACGAAACCCCTGTGTATATCTGGGAAGAAAAACTAAAAAAGGCAAAACAAGCAATAAAGGACTGGGTTAAATTCTCTTTCCACAACACAAGAGGAGAAGTTGAAAGCTATTAAAAGCAACTAAAATTTATTCAGGAGGAAATGCACACTAATGAAATTCAAAACATACATCTAGTGCAGGAGAAAGAGAATTTTTCAAAATTATTTAAGAGCGCTCCACAATGAAGAAAAGGAGTGGAGACCCAAATCTAGAGCACTGTGGCTCCAAGCAGGGGACAAAAATACTTCCTTTTTACATAAGCAGGCCAAAGCAAGACAACACAGAAACACAATGGAGGAAATAAAAATAGCCACAGGAGAAATAGTCAATTATTTTGAGAAGATAAAAAAGCAAGCCTCCTCCCATTTTAAAAATCTTTACACCCAAGATGGTGTTGATAAAAGAGAGCAGAGTTTACAATTCATGGAGCAGACACTTCACCTAATAAAGGAAGAAGATAAAAAAGAGTTGAATAAGGTGATCACAAAAGCGGAAGTCAAAGCAGTTGTCTACCAATTTGATCCTGACAAAGCCCCTGGGCCAGACGGCTTCACTCTCCATTTTTACCGAGATTGTTGGGAAATAATAAAAAAGGATCTACTCTGTATGATTAGATATGTCCAAAATTCTTGCAAGTTAGGAGGAGCTACCAATACCTCCTTTCTAGCCTTGATCCCCAAAGAAAAAAATGCAAACTCCTTTGACCGATTTCGTCCCATCTCTCTCTATAATGTCTCCTACAAAATCCTAACAAAAATCATAGCGAATAGAATAAAGCAATTTCTCCCAAGTTATGACGTGTAAAATGATATGAAAATTAAAATCGATATGGAAAATTTCTTTGATCGAGTAAAACGCAAGTTCCTTTATGACGTGTTAAAAAAAATTGTTTTCAACCACTCCTTTGTCTCATGGGTCAGGGCTTGCATATCGTCCCCCTGGATAGCGTCCCTGATAAATGGGTGCCCAACTCCATTCTTCCAACCTCTAAGAGGACTTAAACAAGGCTTCCCACTCTCTCCAATGTTGTATGTCATCATGGCAGAAACACTGAATAGAAGATTGGAATATGAAAGAGCCACTGGAAATATCCCAGGGTTGAAAATAGCAAGGGGTGTCAAAAGGTTAAGCAATTCACAGTTCGTTGATAACACTCTTCTCCTAGGAGGATCATCACAAACAATGGCCAAAAGATTCAAATTGGTCCTAGACCAATATGAAACAGCTTCTGGGGGTCTTATCAATAAGTACAAAAGCCAAATTTATGCCTGGAACACAAAATCTAGTACAATGGCTAGAATTGCAAACATCCTACAATTCTCCTTTTCGATTGCTAGAAGTACTTCAAGTATGTTGGCACTCCTATCAGTATAAAATCCCTCCCTGGGGAGGCATGGCATGTGATCCTTCAAAAGCTCAAGGACCAATTCAAAATTTGGGGAGCAACCTGGATGAACCCAGCTGGCAAGGTAGTCTTAATAAAGTCAAACTTATCCTCCTTTCCAATTTTCCTATTCTTTGCTCTATATGCTCCGGTGGGAATCAAAAAAGAAATGGCCAAACTAATAAGGAAATTTCTTTGGCAAGGGGGAAAAGACAACGCGAAAAAAATCCACATGGTAAACTGGTCAACTGTCTACGCCCTTAAAGAAAATGGGAGTATGGGTACTCATGACCCGGAAAATATTAACATAGCCCTGGGGGAAAAGTTAATTTGTCGTTTAATCATTGGAGGGAAAGAATGGTGGAAAAACACAATCTGCAATAAGTATCTGTCAAAAATCAGAAAGAGGTGTCTGGAAGTAGTCAATCTCAGTCAATCAGGTTCCCCCATCTGGAAGCTAATCTGGGCATCAATGTCGCTCATTCAAAACCATCTCAGTTCAATTCTAGGAAATGACAAATAAATTAAGATTTGGTATGATAACTTCTCAAACAAGGGTATACTTTCTTGTATCTTTGCTTTGGACCACCTCATACATTGGCTAACCTCCGAGGGGAAAATCACTCTCTTTGATATATTTAAATGGAAGAGTAATGGGGAAAACTGGAACTTGGGCGAGGTCCCCCCTCTCTTGCGTAATGAGGCCCATCAGTTCCTTCT
>SNQJ01S0210289.1:0-16006 GCA_010110895.2 Picea sitchensis
AGGGGGAAACAATTAAACACCTCTTTTTTATGATGTCCCTTCACCCTCTCGATTTGGGAGGAAGCTTCTAAATTAAACTCGACCATTGGTCCCTGGCGAGGAGAAACTTTTGAAGAAGCATTAGCCGACTGGCTCTCCAATGGGACACCAAAAAATACAAAATCCTTTCCCATCATTGTTGCCTGGGAAGTATCGATCACTAGAATAACTCTATTTTCAGAGATGAACCCCAGTCGACTCCTCAGGTGGTTGCAAATTGCCTAAGTATCCTCACTTCTCTCAACTTGGGAGTTGGGCAGGGAACGGAAACTTTTCGCCAAACACAGATCGAACAGATAGATACAAGTCGGTCGTGGGCCTACTTTGATAGGGAAACCACGGGAGACCAATTAAACTATGGGGCAGGGGGATGTCTTTACCTATCAGAACAACACTTTTACTATCTCGGGGCTGGATTGGGGCCTGGCACCAACAACTTCTCTGAAATCTTGGCTTTAAAACTACTCCTCCTCTTCACAGTAGAAAAAGGATGCACTACACTACAAGTCTTTGGGGACTCCCTTCTTATCATCAAATGGGAAAAACAAGAACATTTTTGTCACACTGCTAGATTTAGACCTTTTCTTGCTGAAGTATTAAGGACAATCTCGACTTTTGACATTGTCTCTCTTTCACATATCTACAGGGAAAGAAATGCATTGGCCGACTAGCTTTCCAAAGAAGTCGTCCAGCTAGAGTATGGTTCTTGGCATATTACAAAATACACAGAACATGGAAGTTTTGAATATCACCGGTCCTTTCAGGAAGGAAAAATATAAAAATACACCGACCATACAAGAACGACTTGTTGGAGCTTCGGAAAGCGCATCTATTACTCCTGATTTTTTGATAATCAATGTACATGACTCGGAAGTCATGGGGCACAAAAAACAAGAAGGGTATATTTTGAATCTTGTATGTATATGATGAACATACAGTTTTGAAAGGACAATGCAAAGACAATATATATTTTTCCTATATTTTTATAAGCAAATATATATCTGCGGATGTAATTTTGTACTACCTTAATAAAATTACGACTTTTTCCCAAGGATATATATATATATAGTCCTTGGTAAAATAATAGTCTAAATATATGCTTCGTTGTCTTCGGTTTACCACACATTAGACAAAGTTCATTTGTCAACTCACTCTTAGCCAAATGGGTCTTGGATGGTAGCCCCTAATAAATAACATGACAAGTGAATGGACCAAACAGTATATAGTTTATATATAATATAAACTATATATCTAATATGTAGTTTATATTATATATAAACTACATATATGATGAGGAGGGCAAAGGGGGCGATGTCAGGCTTCGCCCCCTTTCCCTCTCCCATCATATATGTAATTTATATATTATTATATGTGTAGTTTATATTTTATATTATATATAAACTATATAGTTTATATATAAACTATATATATTATATATAGTTTATATATAAACTATATATGATGATGATTAACGTCTAATAAACCAATTCGGTCTTAATGGAGATTCATTCATTCATCATCATCATCATCATCAATATCATCATATAAACTATATAAATATTATATATAAACTATATATAATATATATAGTTTATATATAATATAAACTATATATATTATAAATAGTTTATATTATATATAAACTTTATATAATATATGTAGTTTATATTATATATAAACTATATATATTATAATAATAGTAATAATCTATTTTTAAGGTCATGGCCAAGCCACATCAAATTGGTGTATGAGACTATTTTGTTTGTGGGACAAAGAACTCCCTCCACCCAGTGATTTGATTGGTAAAGTCTATGGAGATATACATACCCTACCCCCTCTGGATTTGAGACCTCTTAAGAGGAAACACATATTCTTAACCATTAGGCCCACTTAGGTTGTATGGTATGAGACCTAAAAAATGTATGAAACCTCTTAGTTTATATATAAATTATATATAGTTTATATATTATATATAATATAAACTATATATTATATATAGTTTATATTGTATATATAATATATATAGTTTATATTATATATATAATATATATAGTTTATATTATATATAATTTATATATAATACAAATTATATATAAACTATATAGTTTATATAGTTTATATTATATATTATATAGTGTATATATAATATATATTATATATAATATAAACTATATAGTTTATATTATATATAAAATATATATACTAGTATACTTCTTAAGCGGGTGAATGGGAATGCTGAAGTAATTGAGGGGAGTCTTTATATTAATGATGTTAATTGAAATCGTATAGATATTACAATTAAAATGATCATATTTGAGGTTGGTTCACTATTTTGATGAAGACCTCTTATAGTAACTCTCAAATCGATGAAAAGATTATACCTCTTGAAAAGAAAGTGTATATGATCTTTAAGTTATGAATTTATGTTAAAGATGATAATGAAGATGTCAATAACGATGATGGAATTTAAAAATAATATGTTTTGGTTGTGGATAAAAAAAATTAATAATAATATTTGCATTCATGGATTAAAAAATTATAAAATAATATTTGGTTGTGGTGAAATTTTATAATAAAATGTAATATTGTTAAGATACTATGATGAAGAAATCAATTTAGTTTATCAAATCTTATGAAAGGTAAGGAAAGACTTAGTTAACTTTGACATTTTATTTCTTATGAAAAAATAAAAGAGATGTTTATTAATTATCATATTTTTTATTAACTAAAAAGATATATAATCATTGATATATAATAAATACTATGTGAGGGAAGCTTGTCATTGATATATAAATACATTGGTATTTGACCTATGTAATATTTCCCACAAGGCAGGGAATTTAGTAAACTCTTGGGCCAAGCAAGGTTAGTTTATCTTTAGCATTTCTAAAAAATTGTTCTAGGGTTTTGTAAGGTTTGAATACAATTTTAATATTATTCTTAACTAAGAGTTTCGAGATCTGATCGGTGGAGGATTTGCCCTAGATATAAGAGAAATTAGAGCACAGGGAGGGTCGGAAGGAGAGGTAATTTTAGGTTTAAGGTTACTGGCTGAAAGAAGATTAGCCCGGTGATCCTCTGTGGTAACTTTCTGCTTAGCTCTGGTACACACAAGCATTCACCTCTTGGTGTCTCAGGAAGTGTGAGTATTTTTTATAGCGTTAAGCAAAGTGGGTGTCTTGAGGTTCATGGATCCATTGTAGGGATGAGCTCTGGAAATTCTTTCCCCTTGTGGTTCGTCCCAATTACTTATGTGCAGTGAGCATGTTGTAAAATTATGGTCCCAGGTTGAAAGAGTTAAAATCCAATGTTGTAACCTTGTCTTGATCTGTGGTGAGTGCTGTTACTCCTTTAGAACTGAATATCACGGTGACTAGAGTGTATTCAGGTCTCTGGGAAACTATCCTGTTAATCTCAGCACTCGGGGTATGTAAGAGGGTAGGATGGATGGCACTAACTTCACTTTGGCTATGTCGTCCTTATGCTTAGCTCTTCTCTCTACGCCGGCTCGAGATGTTCCAGCTCGAGCGGTCGGTGAGGAGGCTTGCATTCCTCCCGTCGATGATTCTTGGACTCCGGTGGACATTCTTCTTTCCAACATGACTCTCTAAATCATTAAAATCATGAGGAACCTATGTGATAGATTCCCTCAAATGCGGTGAGCTCATGGACATCGCGCAGGAAATATAATCGAGTCACAATGATCTCATATACCGCACTAGGATGAACAATCTTCTTGTGATCATAGACAATCACTAGTTAGCTTCCAAATTTTCAGTTGGAAAAGTGTTCTTCATGCATGGCGTGGCGAGTGAATGGAAATTCATCAACCGGTCTACTTGCAATGGGTATGAAGCCATGACGTTGATCCCAACCGGATTATGGTGTGGTCCACGTACAGTGGTGATCGCTAATGCTTTTATGTCCATTGGTGGAATTAGAATGGGTATATAAACTCTAATGGCTATATTGCCCGCCGCAGTGAAGTGCCATATGTCACATTATTACGTATCCCGACGAAGTTCAATTCTTGCGATTTTTCCTTCCGTGATGTTTCCTCTGGAATATTCTGTAAATTTTAGATCTTGGCTCTCTTCTTACTTATCTTCTAGCCTTCTTTCGATTGAGCTTTGTCTCGGTCATCCTTTTTTCCATTCTAATTATTATCTTTTCTCGACATAGTCACTTCGTGATCCTGAGATTCTTTCTTAGGATCAAGGGTAATACTCCTTCATCATATGGATTAGGTATTCCGGTCTTATGTGGTTCCTCTAATGCTCTTATAGCCAGGCATCCCTCAAATCCCTGGTGTTCAATAGCTTAGATCTGCTCTCTTCTTATTCCATCAAGTAGGCGATCCTTCCCCAAGTCGTAAATTCCATGAGTTCTTGCTTCTCTTGTTCTAGGGCTTCCTTTTCTTTTTCCTCTGGATCTGGTCTTTTCAATCCAAATATTGCCTAACAAGTTGGAAATGGGGCATGGTTCTCAATAAATTTAATAACTTGAATTCTTCCTTTATTAGAAGCTCCATGGGTATTGATAGTTATCACATTATGAATTACGCCACATAGGGGTTACCATATTTCGCTAGAAACAACCCTATTTTTTCCTAGTGAAGGAACCATGGGAGGCCTTCCTAGGGTTTCCCAATTACTTTATGTCATAATGTTCATGTGTTCCCTCATCGAGGAGCACATTCAATGTCGAAGTCTCCTATTCTTACTTGATTTTCTCCTTTTCTTTGAATCGACAAGCAGCATCTCTATGTTCATCGAGGGGTTTCTTTCATTTTTTTTTGATGTATAATATCTTATTCTTTAAGGATTCTTCTATAATCTTGGTCTCTAGATCTCCTTGAGTTTGCTTGCTCCATATTAATATTTTCAAGTCTAGCAATCATTCTAGAAATCCGGTGCTTCATGGTCCATAGCCTTACAGCGAGGGGGCAACTAGGGTTTCTACTAGGGAATTCCTTAGCAGAATGTCTTGGTCTTACATATTTGTAACAAAGGTTAATCCTCTCTTTCTCTTCAATGATCCCCAACTTTTCTTATGCTGCTTGCTAGAGGATCATGATGGCTAGCCCGCAAAAATTTATTTCTAGGATCACCGCATCCATTGGTTGGATCAAAAATTCTTTCTAATGCATGGGTATATATTTTACTATTTTTTATCGAATCTATTCATATCAAGCGTTCTTTTATCTAACAATTCCCTAGTTTTTCAAGCTAGGACAAAAATCTATCAAGCATACCCCTGATCCTTTAAGAGCAAAATTTCACTTCTTTTACTTCTACGGGGCACAAAGCTTCCGGATCTAATAAATTTTAACTATTATTACCTTTATCAGAGAGGAACAAAAGCTTATAGATCTTACCCATTTTCTTGATTATCAACCTCTTTTCTTGCGGTCGGCGTCTTTCCTTCATGTCTGTCCTTCAGATCTTACTTATTTTCTTCAGTATCAACCTCTTTTCTTGCAGATCTGACGTCTTTCCTTCATATCTGTCCTTCCTTCTTCAGCACAGATCTTTTCAGATCAAGTGGATCACTGCGCACTAGGGCATAGATCCACGCACAGAGCTTTCACAATTTTAGGATGAATCTTTGCACAAAGCTTCTTTTGCTCAGTTCCCA
Source organism: Picea sitchensis (assembly GCA_010110895.2). Classification (NCBI taxonomy): domain Eukaryota; kingdom Viridiplantae; phylum Streptophyta; class Pinopsida; order Pinales; family Pinaceae; genus Picea; species Picea sitchensis. The sequence goes on from SNQJ01S0210289.1 coordinate 5,677, forward strand.
ACAATCACAGTTTCAGATCTTGGCAACGGAACCATTTGTTTGCACAGGGGAAGACCCAGGGTTCAATGCTACAACAGCGCACCAACAAAACCCTAACTATCGGCCCTTTTGGCAACACCTGTGAAGTAGATGAAGTCTCACCCGAAGTAGAAGCAGGGGTGGTTGCAAGACTTAGGTGTGTCTAATAGTTAACAAAGGTATAGCATGTTTTCTACTGTGAATAGATAACTAGAAAACATCTAAAAATGATACATGAGAAAATTAATCAGAAGAAGGGACATTGTCCACGGGCACATGTGGTTGGTCTTAATTGAACTCCTCAAATATTAAAACCACCATTCGTTCTACCAGAATGTTCATTTTCCTATCCAACACTTTTATCTGAAGTTGAATACATTCGAGTTGCATAGAGAAGGTGTTAAATACCACTTGCTTTCTATCATGGAATGACCCAGAAGCATTTTTGTGTGTCAGACGAGGTCAATGATACAGTAGTATTTTTTTTCCCTTGCCCTGGTAGAACCAACATCTGGTATCCACACCATCATTTCTGCATCTACCACATTGTCCTGGACTCTCTCCCTTGTTTTTCTGGCTTACTCTTCCTAGGCGTCCAAAACATCCTCAGTTTCATGAGGAGTTTGGTGTATGTAATTCTCCGCAGCTTGAATGACATCCTGTTGGGCTCGAGGGAGAGAGAGGTTATGTAACGTCCCCAGCAACCCAACAGGCTGGGCAATGCCATTATGGAAACATCTTTATTCTGTGACACCATTTTTGTGACCTTCCCGACCTTAAACCAACAGGCCAGGCGACATCACCTTGGAAACTAACATGCTTGAGCTTGCACATATATATGTCTATATTTCTAATGCAATTTTAACTAGACATTAACATGATGTACTTACACATATTCTTGCGGAAGTGACAATAACACATACCAATATTTAATAGATGATTTACGTTATTCTATCACACATCTTAATGCAGAAATAGCAGTAAAATCATACATGCAGTAACCACAGACAAAACCTAGATATAACAGCATATACAAATACATAGTATGTGAATGAACAGAGAAATGGGTACTTATATTTTAATTGAGGACCACCAACTACGTTCATACCTTCCATGAACCTCCCGGCCTTAGACCACGCTGCTCATCACGCTCAGCAGTGGGTCACCCTCGAGCTGGGACTAAACTCCATCGGGCAAGGGATTCCCAGGCTTGGCAAGGACAACAGCTAAGTCACATAGAACAATAGGAAGAATTTTCTCCCAAGATCCACTTACACCCACAATCCACAGAACCTCATTCCCCACACGCCTGTTCCACCCTAGGAGGGTACACCTTCACTATCACAAGTCCAGCAACTGCTACACCTCCCTTTTCTTGGTCTTCAACAACAGAATGGACCGAAAGTCTCATAGCATTGTAGCTGCTACGGAACTCCCTCTAGAATAACTCACTTCCCCAGTAAACTCTCTCACCTGGGAGAGTTGATCACAAGCCTGACAACCTGCTTCTTCAATTCATCTCTTATGTCAAATGGACATGGGTGATGTCAACAACAGAATTCGGCTAACACACAGGTGATGGTAACAATTGAAAATGGGTAAAGACATAGAATATGGCATCAAGCCAAAATCGGTCAAGGAACTGTGTTGGCAGCAACATCCATCCTCTAAGACACAGAATGGGCTCAGGAAAAACAGGTGCGTCGGGCTTCCCAGGAAATACACAGGACAACTCAAGTATAACTGCAAGTTCTGGGATCTTCCTATCTTAGTAACTACTTCAGTCGGGAGTATGGATAACTTCCAGGGTGGTTAACATCACGAGAGTGCAGACGGGATGGTGAGGGAACCCCCAACAAGATGAATTCCCACATAAAAACTCCATGCCCCCAGGTTGACATATGTCTTCCTGAAGTTGCATGAGATCCACTTAACACTCGTTCCATTTCCCCAAGAACTTACGACAACACGGTTATGTCAAACCTTATCCTCTAGGAAATCATAATATAATATTATTCCTTTACATTTAATTTCTCTAGCTTAGCCCCTTCCCTACCTAGTGGAGCTTAGTCCCCCATAACTCTTTCTCCGTGGAGGGTCTACACACAACAATGTAATTTTTATTAATGATGCGAGTGTTTACATATACAAAATTAGGCTCATTGGCCTTAGCATCTGGGCTCTCCGGCCTAATAAACACATAATTATTCTAGCTTATAAACACTTCGCTCACCATCCTATAAACATAATTACAATTTAGCAGGGGCTCGACCTTGGGGTGTTACAATCCCCTCCCCATATTTTTTCATTGTCCTCGGTGCAACTTATTTGCACAACAATAGAAAGATTTCCAAAATATTCAAAAATATGTGGTTACTCTACCCGCATAAAATCTTCATTCTCCCATATTGCGTCCTTGGGACTGTACCAGGTCCACTGAACCTTTGCAAGATTTACGAATCGATTCCAGAGTTGCTTGCTCTTCTAGTCCAGTATGCACGCAGGTTGCACTTGAAAAGCGCCTTCTTGCTCCACCTAAATCACATTTGAATCAATCACATGATTAGCATCAGGTATATACTTCTTGAGCAATGATACATGAAATACATTATGAATAGTCATGGATGCATGGAATGCAAGCATATAAGGTACTGGTCCAATCCTTTCTAGGATTTCAAATGGTCCACAAAATCTGGCTGCCAACTTGGAACAGCTTCCCAGCTTCAGAGAACTTATGTTGGCTTTCACCTTCAGGAAAACATGATCACCCACTTTAAACTCTCTATGGTTTATGCCTTTGTCTGCATAGTTTTTTTGTCTGTCTTGGGCAGCCTTTAAATTTTGTTTAATCTTCAACATTTTCTCTTCCATTTCCTTGAGCAACTCTAGCCCAATCACTGCTATATCAGTTGGGTTGTCCAATCTTATTGGGGTGTTTCACTTTCTACCATAAAGTGCTTCAAACGGGCTCATATTCAGTGATGCTTGATACCCATTGTTGTAGGCAATTCTACCAAGTGTAGATAATCTTCCCATTTAGATGGTTTGTCCATCACATGCATCCTTAGCATATCCTCTATCACTTGGTTCACCCTTTCTGTTTTCCCATCCGACTCGGGATGATAGGTTGTGTTGAAGTTCAGGTTTGTTCTAAACCCCTTGAATAATCCTCTCCAAAAATTTGAGGTGAACTTCGGGTCTCTTTGAAACACAATTTTCTTGGGAAGGCCATGCAAGCATGTTATTTCCCTCATATAAATATCAGCAACATTAGTTTCCTTTTGAGTAGTCTTCAATGGAATAAAATGGGCGTCCTTCATGATCTTATCTACCAACACCATGATGGAATCATGTTGCTTGCTTGTTCTGGGAAATCTTGTGATGAAATCCATTGTCACCACTTCCCACTTCTACTCATGGATGGTTAATGGCTGTAGTAACTCATCTGGGTGTCTATGCTCTGCTTTGACCCTTTTACACTCCATACATCTGGAAATGTACTCTACAATTTCTTTCTTCATGCATGTCCAATAATATTGGCTTTTGACTGTTGAAATTGATTTTTGATATCATGGGTGTCCATCATAAGGCACATTATGAATTTATTTCAAAATCTCACTGCTCACTTCAGGAGAATTGGGTACATAAACTTTGTTTATGTACAAGAGAATTCCATCGATTCCCAATTTATAATCTTCAGTTTTTTGTTGCATTTACCTTGTTGCAAATTAGTTACCAATTCCATGTACTGCAAATCAACTTTTGCAGCTTCAGAAATCCTGCCTTTAAGATCCATCTAATACCTGCTAATAGTTGTAGCATGTAGTTCATGCACTATCCTACTGAGTGCATCAGCCACTTTTTTCTCCCTTCCTTTGATGTGCTTTATATCAAAGTCATATTTAGATAGGAATTCCAACCATCTACTCAAGGTAGGTTGATCAAACAAATATTTCACACCGTTATAGTCTGTCCTTAGCTCAAACCTCTTTCCCATGAGGTAGTGTCTCCATTTATTTAGAGCATGTATAATGGATTCCAACTCCAAATTGTGAGTGGTGTAGAGCCTTTCATTCTCTTTCAATTTTATGGACTTGAAACATATCACAAATCCTTTCTGACTAAGGACTCCTCCTAGTCCTTCTTTGCACGCATATGTGCAAACCACGAAATCTTCATCTAGATATGCAATCTTCAGAATTGGAGAACTGGTTAATAGTTTCTTCAATTTTTGGAAGCTCATTTCACATTCTTTTGTCCATTTGTTAGCACTCCATAAATCTGTTCATATGATAAACAGACGACGAAGGTAACTTTTTCAACCAACTTTGAGATCCGAAACTAGCCTTTCGGATCTGGAGAGGTCTCTCTCAAGGGGCACGGTATCCACACGGGATATGGCTTCTAAAGCAGTGGCTAGATTTAACACCTTTGATATAATGGTCTCTAGTTATATTGGCGCAGGAAAATAATAGGTGGGTTATGTAGTCGATTTGAGGAAACAATGGAAACAAATGACTCGGTGACTGAACTTGAGAGGATGAAGGCTAAGCGAGCAACAGTCTTCAGTGAAAAATAGTAATGTGTGGCGAAAAGAAATTACAGGAAGTAACTCAGAGCACCACTGCGGGTGAATTTAGATTTAACTTTCAGAAGAAAACATTGTGTCTAAGTGGCACGAACAAGGGGCGTTGTACAGCGAATCCACAGGTTCGAAAATTCGTTCTGAAATAGATTTAAAAATATATGAAGATAACAGGGAGCACATACGCGAGAAAGGGAAAACAATACATCCAACTACTACAATTAGAATTTTCACATCAAGTTACAGGACTTTTGCATTAAGTTTCGGTAGAACTCAAATTTCATACAATAGCTACGGTCTATACCAATTTTTCCAATCAACCTGGCTTACATTGAAAAGATGAAATATATAAACAAGGGCGCCACTTGGACTACTCATTTTCTAACTGCTAGCTCTAAAAACTAGGAAACTGAGTGGTATGCGTTAGAGACTCTTCGCATGGCGCTATAAAAAAATAGACAATAATCACGTCTGTTTACACATGATTGTTCGCAAATTTTCCACGAGGATCTGATCATCGGTCAGGTCTCAATATGAGGAAAAGATGTGTCAGTATTTCCCTTCGATCAGATGTCTGAGTAGACAGGTGTCTACCAGGAACTCGCTATCTTCTATAACGGATTTGATTTATGTTGCGCACTCATTTGATAGAAAAATGTGCACGGAAAGTGGTTGTTTGATGGTCATGGTCGTTATCAAAAAGGTAGAGTACTTTAGGGAAACGTGTCCTTCAAAACTTAAAAAAAAAATCTTTTTTTTGGCGGATGCAGAGACGGACACCAACTAAACTTTTTTTTTCTACACGTTTGTGAGCATCGCGCGGGCTTCCTTCTCGGTCGCTTTGCAATCCATGGAATGCTTTGTATGCCTTTTCTCTGAAAGCCTATGTGCTTCGCGAAACTGTACAATGGTGTCTTGCGCATCTCTAATTTGTCTTTTTAACCATGACACATTCCCTTTGCGACCTTGCGTTGTTGATGCTTCCATAGTCTTTGTCGCTAGTTGTCGCCTCAACTCCATGTTTTCTTGGTAGAGTTCAGCGATACCCATATTTTTTTGCTTTAATTGTTGAGATGGCTCTTGATCATTCGCTCCTATGGTACCCATTTCCCTTGTTCTGCTTCTGCTTTCGCAGCTCGATCCTCTGGCGGGCTCCAGTCGAATGGCATGCATGAGTAGTTCTTTGGCCACCGATTTGGCACGCGACTCTTCTGAAACTCGGGCTTCCTCAACTTCCTTGTTCTTCCTTAGCCTACCCCTTCTCTGGGGTATTTTTTGTTGGTGAGACAGGGATTCTACTGTATTTCCTCCCTGCACAAGTCTTTCCACTTCAGTTTTCGCATAGTTTGATCTGATTGTTTTTGTGGGTAAAGGAATAACTCCTTCTGCGTCCTTGGGAATGCCTGTTGTGGGTGAGAACGACTCCCAGTCGTTTTGGGGCTTGGACCTGGAAATTTTGTTGCTTTGTGCACCTTTTCTTATGCTTTGGGAGGTCTCCATGGCATGACCATTATGTATTCTGCGCGCGGTGTATTCGGAAAATGCACAAGGAGGGAACTTTGATCAACCTGAACTGGCAAGGGAAATTGCAAACAGAGTGCGGACCCGGTTTCACAACTAAAATGGGTGTTGAGCATCGTGCATTTATAATGAGTCGGGAAAAAGGAGGAATCATGCCGGAGAACAGTGAATTCATGGCGATGGGATGTTTTGAATTGAATTGCATATTTTCCATGGCACATCCCCGCATGTAGAACACAAGCGATAATGTTTGTAGGGCATGCATGATACGAACGCCATGATTTTTCATTCCCTCAGCCTTCGTGATGAACTGATAACAAATGTTGCACTTGCCGATGAGACTTCCATTAACTACTTGACTTGACCTGGGGCACGTAGAGACTGATTTATTAACAAGACTCTACTCTCTAGAAAAGACATACCTGTACCACTTACGCATGTTTCGACTCTGACATCCCTTCCCATTTCCAAGGGCTAGCCGATCACTTGCTGACTTCGACCCCATGGTTTTACGTACCTGACTTCACATGTTTTGATGCATGGGTCACGACGCGACTAAAAATCGACTCTAAATGGAAAGAAAAATGGTGGCGCTAACACCATTGAAACGTTTTCCCCTTCCTTTGAAAGGAAGTGATGGGGTGAGTTATTCTTGAAAACCCTGCAATGAACCTTCTGTAGTAACTTAGCTACACCCATGAAGGATCTGAATTCTGTCACATTCTTAGGTGTTGTCCATCCTTTTATGGCCTCAATATTTTTAGGGTCCACTACTATCCCTTCTTCAGATATGATATGCCCCAAATAGTGAAATATGTTTTGATAAAATGATCACTTGATCAATTTGGCATACAGTTGATGCTCTCTTAGCACTTGAAGCACCATCCTTAAATGATTTTCATGTTCTTCTTCCGACTTGGAATATACAAGGATGTCATCCAAAAATACAATGAAAAACTTGTCTAAATATTCCCGGAAAAAAACATTCATTAAGCACATGAAAACAGTTGGGGCATTTGATAACCCAAATGGAACCATTGTGAACTCATAATGACCATACCTTGTTCTGAAGGCAGTCTTGTTGATGTCTTCCTCTTTAATCCTTACCTGATGGTATCCTGACTTGAGATATATCTTTGAAAATATTCTAGCGTCCTTCAATTGATCGAAGAGATCATCAATCCTTCGCAGAGGATACTTGTTATTTATAGTCACTTTGTTCAACTATATGAAATCGATGCAAAATCTCATTGTCCCATATTTATTTTTCACAAAAAATATTGGGGCACCCCAAGGTGACACACTTGGGCGTATATACCCCTTCTTCAGAAGCTCTTAAAGATACATTTGCAGTTCCTCGGTTCTAGTGTACTCATTATGTAAGGAGTCTTTAATATTGGAGCTACTCCAAGCATTAAATTTATAGAGAAATCAATATCTCTCTTTGGAGGTAGTCCTGGTACCTCCTTGAACACATCTTCAAAATATTCCAGGACTGCATGATCCTCCAAATTTGGCACATTATCCTTAGATGCTTCCTCCATATGGGCTGCAAATATTTGACAGCCCTTCCTGTAACACTTCTTCAGTTGCATTGCCGAGATTTCTCTGACAACAACTGCCATAGGAATTCCCTGGATTGCTCTCTGATTTCCTTCCTCATCCAAGCAAGTGAATTCCTTTTTATGGCAGTCTAATATGGTATGATGTTGTTCCAACCAATCCATAACAATTAGGCAATAATATGATCCCAAAGGAAATATGTTCAAATCTTCCTTGGTACTTAGTCCATTCATGCCCACTGGACATGATTTAACCAACTCAACAACTTTCCTCTTGGCTCTTGTAGCCAACTGCACCAGCCAAGATTTCCCATGCTTGCTTCTTCGCAATTGAAATATTTCTACTACCTTAGGATATATATAGCTATTACTAGCCCCTGAATGAATTAAAATAGTAAGGGAATGGTTATCGATCATACCTTCAACTTCAATCATGTGTGATTGAAACTCAGCTTGCTTATTGTCCAGGGTTGCATAGATCCTTGGTACTCTTCTTCCCATGTCCTCTATCGTTTCTTCTTGCAGAACATTGTGAACAAATCTCACTTTTTCCTTTCTGTGAGGACAATATCTATACCTATGATCTCCTTTACAACCCCAACATTCCATAAGTCTCTACCTTGGCCTTTGCCCACCTACTTCAGCCATCCTGAGCTCTCTCAAAACTGGTTTTCCTTGAGGACTATTCCTGAAAATGGTGGTTTGTTTCCCTTCTGCCTCTACTCCCTCTTAAAAAAAATCTTGTCTTACCAGGCCTTTTGGAAAATAGGTTTCCCTTTTTGTTGATCAAATAAGCATTTTTCTCTCCTTATGGTTTCTTCCATAGTTTTAGGATCATCATATTGGATTTTATCATTGATGAAAGATGGTAGCCCACTCAAATACCTTTGAATACTAATTGTTTTGTCCTTCATGAGGGGGACATACTTCAACAACTCCAAGAAAATTCTTCCATACTCATCAATGGACATACTTCCCAGCTTGAGTTCAAATAAATCTTTCATTTTCTTGTCATAATACCTCTTAGTTAAGTACTTCTTTACAAAATATCTCTTGAATTCCCTCCATGTAACATTCTTCTCTATAACGTGTTGCACTTGCACAAGATGATCCCACAATATGGATGCCTTTCCTTTAAGTTGGTAGATGGAAATTCTTCCCTCTACATGAGAAGAATATTTCTGCAATTGGAAATATTTCCTCATACCCAGCAGCCATACCTCAACATCTTCATCTTTCTTGTGCTCTCCATCAAAAGTAGGAGGCTTGATTTTATTCATTTCACCCTTCATGATATAGGTGGATATTGGTGGCCACCCTCCTATTCCACTTGGACCCCCACCATTTATTCTTTCAGTTTTTCAGTTTCCTTAATTGTAGCACAATTTACTATTTTTGGCAGTTTTTCGGGTCCTGAACTTCTGGAGCCATTTTGAGGCCCTAAATGACATTTTTTTGGCATCAAACTCCAGCGAATATTAGTTTGTTCTATATCTTATTATTTCCTACTATAATTTGTAGTCCTCGGATAGATATTTCTAACGATGTATCATATGCATTAAACAGAGATAGTATGCCAAAGTTACGACCCCGGGAAATTGATGTACCAATTTACCCCAACGGGGCCCATATTCCGGCATTTCATATCCTACGGTTACGTTTTTTGATTTTTAGGGTTTCCATTGTTTCTCAATAATATATAGGCCTTAGAGCCTCATTGTAACACAGATTTCAAAGGCCTGTATCTTCCACATCTCTTCTCAGAGATAAGCTACCAACGCCCTAGCTAGTTTATTTCTATTATGTTTGTAAACAAATTTTAGTTATTTGATATTAATGAAATGAAGTGTCATTTCCACTGCATCTTTGTATTCATGGTTATTTCTGTAATATGTTGCATTCCTGCATAAATTTGGATCAGCGGTAAAAGAGTGGTCTGCTCTTTCTCGATCCTTCTTTGCATGTCCCCAACGAGGTCGGGGTATAAGGAGTTAGGGCTCGATCTGGTTGAACCTTTGCAAGATCAGCCTTGTAAACCCCGAAGACCGCCCATGAGGGAAAAAAAGAAATATGAGGGAGCAGGAGATCCTATCAAAATATTGCTCGAGGATGCCCTTGAAAAACAAAGGAACGTGATGATGGATAACTTCACCCAGATCCTTCAATGATTTCCCACTGACGGTGCATCTGCATCCAGTAGCCACTCTAGAGGCACAAACCCTTTTAAGGTACAAGTAAACTTTGAAATTCCCATATTTGATGTCCAAATATATGTAGACGTCCTATATAGATGGTTGAATCTATTAGAAGGATATTTATTGGTTCATGACTTTTTCGACCAGGAGAAGATTATTTTTTCACTGCTCAAAGTCACCCCCCATGTCAAGGAATGGAGGGAAACCTACGGTGAGAAAAAGGATGAGGAGGAACCCTCTCTGTTCTCAACCTTACCCACTTTGAATTCTTTTTGAGACGCCATCAAGGAACAATATTATCCTGTGGGGAGATATGAGGACAAGTACATACAATGGACTATGCAGCGGCAGCAAAGGGATCAAGATGTGAATGAGCTAACAAATTTGTTCCATACCCTACGCACAAAGTTTGGTATCAAATATTCGGAGAAACATTTGGTGTTGAAGCA
>SNQJ01S0210291.1:0-13836 GCA_010110895.2 Picea sitchensis
CTCTGTGAGTCCTTATGTGAATAGCATGATCATTCAAGGCTCTAATATATCTATCACTACCATGGCTACCCGCTGAAACTCCGTGATGAATTCCTCTCCTCTGTCAGTTTGTCTCAACTGGGCTAGATCCCTAAAGTGGATCTCGGGATCCCTCCTATCAAACCTATCCATAAGCCTCTTTGTAACCTCCCTACAGGAGGTGATGTGACTGTGACCCACTGTCACCAATCCATGATACCACCATTTGTGTGCCTCACCCTCCAAGTGTAAGGTTGTGAAACTGATGGCCTCTGTCTCCATCATCTGATTGAGCTTATAGTATGTATCTAGCTTCTGTACCCAAGCTCTGGTGGTGCACTTGGATGATCCGTCGAAAGAAGGGATGGTGAGTTTCCCAAATTTTCGGATGAAATCCATGTTATGCCCCTATTTCTATTGTGACCCTCCTCTCAGTGTCTCTCTCGGGTGGTTCCTGAGTCTGAGTCCATAGTATTAGACTAAGGTCATGTCCTGATGGAAGTCATGGCCCAATACTGCATACTCCCTCCTATAATCTACAATTTCTTCTGCTTGAGTGGGTGGCCTCTGTTCTATCAGCAGCGGCGTTGCTACCAAGGGTGCCCTCTAGAAACTCGAAAACAAGGGTCTAGGAATCCTACTCGCAGAGGTGTATGTGTGAGAGGGTGACTGGGGTCTACTGCCTTCTCCTGAGTTCCCCTGTGCTGCATGCATGGCTTGTGTGTCTGGGGTGCCCACTCTAGCCAATCTATCAACCACCTGTGCCAAGGACTGAGACATGGTTCATTGACTAGCTAACATATCATTGATAACCTGCATGAAAGTTGTCTCTGGATCCACGGGGGCCTTTCCACTATCCTCTGGTCTCTCATATCTATCTTCTAGCATCCTCTCTGCCTCGTGCTCAACCTCACGCTCTTCCCTTCTCTCTGTTTCTCTATGTGCCTCTTCCTCTTCCTCTGACTTAGGGGGAAAAGGGGAAAAGTCATGCCTATGCCTTCTTTCCTTATTTCTACAGTAAATGACATATTCGTCACCTATGTGTTCACGACCCTCTGGGTCTTCTGCTGCACTCATTGTCTTTAGTCACAGGATGACAGGACTAAAGCTATGATACCACTATAATGTTCCTGACTTGTCTAGTCTAGGAAACGTTGCTAATGTGTGTGTACGATCAATTGTTTACAACATATAGATGGTCTTACAAATAATAAATCCAACAAAGAACTACAAAGTTTATATTATGATATCTCTATGGATTACAAAATGGTCGAATGTGACTGAATAAACTAACAATACTTGACTAAATCAACAGACAAAGGATCTTAGCTGGAATAAAAATAAGCAACTAAAAGATAATACCTAGAATATGGGAGCACTACGGAATCAATGGGTGCGCTGGGACTATGGCATCTCTGATGGTAACTGCTGGAATTCTGTAAAGTTCTCCCTAGGAGCTATACTTCTCAGAATGGGTTGTAAACTATCCCATATGATGCACCCTTCTCTAGTTCTCAGTACTAGTAACTTTCAGACCCTTCTGCTAGTGAGTTTGGACCCCGGATGGATCCCCCTAGGGAAATGCGCCCCTCTTTCTCTGGAAAAATCTGTCCTAGTGATTTTACCCTTAGAATCAGACGAGATGTGTCTCAAAATGACCCCCTTGGTCTACTAGGAAATGGTTCGGAAGGGTTTCGATGAATATGTCCTGATGCTCGCTCTCGAACCCCAAATGTATCTTCCAAAAGTGTCACACGTCCAAGTCTGGAAAATGCGACCCAGTTGATTCCTCCATCGGAATCTAATGAGGAACTAGGAAAACGTTGTGCCTTGCCTTCCTCTCAAATGGGTGAGAGGGAAATCCTAGAATTCTCCCTGGATTGGATAAGTCGACTAAAAACCCTCTCAGGAGCTGCGGCCTCACTCTGGATGAATGCGGCCTTGCTGTTGAACATTGTGTAACTGTTGTTGAAGAATGATGGAAGACCCAAATGATCTCCGCAATGACTAGGGTGTGTCTCTCAACACCGAAATCAACCAACTGATGTCTTCCTCCTAGAATCCACTGAACTATCTCTCCTAAGATGCGCCTCTTCTCCTCAATGACAAGTCATAATCTGCATAATCATGAATTAGGTCACTGACCCTTCCTTTATATCTTTCCAAAACCCTAAATCACTGTTGAAACCCTAATTCACTGTTGACTTCCAAAACCCTAAATCACTATTGAAACCCTAATTCACTGTTGACTTCTATTTTTAGCCCATACTGACTTAAAAGTGATTTTTACCCTTTTTATTTCAATGCCACTTTCCGAATAACACCAGTGACTGAAGTGACTTCTAGTGACCCTCTTTACCCTTTTTTGGCCCTAGCTATACTCTAACAGAGTGGTTTAGACTATAAAGCCTCCTCTCTAGAGATCCTATTTAGAAAGGGACATTACAGGATGAAGCAGAACATGTTAGATATTGCAACTCAATACTGCTACACAATTTCTATTTGAGAATGTTCTCACAAGGTTTGGATATCCAAGAATTCTTATGAGTGATCAGGGGACCCATTTTTTGAATAAAGCTATTGTTGCTTTGCCATAAGAATTTCATATTTATCGTCGGAAGAGAAAACCTTATCACCCTCAGGAGAACATAATAGTGGAAGTGTTTAACAAGATCCTAGAGCATGTGTTGATGAATATATGTAATTTAAATCGAGATGAATCTGACTTGTGGATTCCCCCAGTACTATGGGAATATCAAACCACATGTAATAATTTGACATGATAGACACCATTCCAATTAGCGTATGATCAAGAAGTAGTTATTCCCATGGAGTTCATTGTGTCGAGTATGCACATTTATGTGCTGATAAAGCTCATGGATTTAGGCATAGTAGAGAAAATTATGTCAAAGCTAATGAATCTAGAGGAAGACCGCTTTGTCGTAGGATTTCTTCAGTAGGTTCAAAAAACTCAAGAAAAGGAATGGCATGAAAAAAATATTAAAAAGAAGAAGTTTCACATGGGAAATCTAGTTTTTCTCTAAAACAACAAATTTTTGCAGCACCCTAGAAAGTTCCAAATGCACTAGTTCTGTCTGTATCATAAGATCTATGACAAAGCTAGGTTCTTTTCAATTGCAGTAATTGAATGGGGAAATCATGGAAGGAATCGTCAATGGTAGTTGGTTGAAACTGTATAGAGACAATCATGATTTTGGGCACTAGCATGACTGCACAGTGCAAGTACCATAGTATCTCTATTATAGTGTCTATATTATAGAAAAATAAAAGAAAAAATAAACAAAAGTGATTTATGAAAGCCACAATAAACATTTGAAGGGAGAGGAAGCTTGAAGTTTTGAATCGGGCAATGTTCAAAGACTTAAATCCGAAGAAAAAGAGATGAACAACAAAATTTCATAGAAATGAAGAAAGGAAGAGGAAGGTGTGGGGAATGGGGAATTGGATTGTGCACAGAGCTAAAATAAAATACCTTTTCATATGATGGGAAAAACATTAAAAACAAAACATGATGGAACGATGACGGAAAAAGCATAGTCATAGATGAAAAGTGATGACCATATTTTGATAGGATGGAAAATCTATACCATAGTTTGTTCGAAAATATGAAATTAATGCAACATCTGGATGATAATTGAATGTGAATAAAATTGGATGGGACTAAGAATTTGGGTGTGAAGATGAATGAAACACCTTGCAACAACCTATAAAAGAAGATGAGGGGTGACAAGAAAGTTTTAGTGTTTCTTGGACATTCAAAGAGAACAAAGAGCCAAACGAGAGTYAGTTATTACAATGGAGTGTYAGGTACGAGATCTATTATAATAGAAAAAAAATATCATAGAGAATAACAACGGAACAAGACAATAGATGAAACCACAACACCAAAATAATACCTTTATTGATATGAACCAATGTTCACTTGCCTCTTCGAGGGCTTAAYCTCTAGAAAAGAAATGTTTTATTACAATAATTCTCAATACAAGCTATCTAATACCTCCTACTCTTATTTATACTAGTTCTACTTTCAAAGGAAACTTCTAGAGGAATATCTTTCTTGAAGCGGAAGATTCTATTAGGTCTTCTTACATTGACATATTCTCCTTTATTTAATAAGCCTTATTAACTAATGTCAGAATTTAGTACATAGAAAATATATTATACAATGAAGAGGGGTTAGGACTAGATCATAACATGCCCTCTCCCTTCAAAAGTGACCTTGTCCTCAAGGTTGAAKATGTATAAACTGTTGGAGTACGGTCGTTGGTTCCCAAGTCACATCCTTGGGTGATGTGTCCTTCAACTTGATCAAAACTTCCTTTATAGTTTCCATGCAACTTGTAACATGCACTTGCACACATTTCATACACTGACTTACTCTTTAAGGACACTTGTGAGAAAGTGATCTGATTAAAACATAGTACATTGTGATTGTCAGTTTTGGTTTATGTGTTTATGTTATGTTTGAGTATCGAAAATGTTATCTTATTGATGTATAACATTGACATGTATGATGATAAGGTTTCCTGAGTGTGCAAGAAATGTGACATGATGAGGATGTTGACGACATCAACAAAATTCCTTGGACTTACGATTGACTCAGGGAGTGTAATTTTACTTTTGTTTTAGTACTTGATTTACACATATATTATTGATTATGATTTCAGTATGGATTTCATGTATATGGATTATTAAAATTATATTTTTCAATGGATGCAGACATGGTGACGCTTTCTAATCCAACTGACATATGAAGTAAAGGGGTCATACAAAGATACTAGATTGATGAGGGAGAGGTGTGGCAACATCCCTGTCACAACCTACTATCACTCCCACCTTGACCTGAATTGAAAGTTAATGACTACCTTGTTCTGAGAGCTTCATGATGCCATGAGGGCATATTGAGATAGTTCCTCACGAGGATTTTTTACAGGTATAGAATAAGGAGGACTCCTTATTCCTTAGTAAGCTCTTAGTCTCACACAGGATAAAAAAATTGGAGTATTGACTCCAAGCGTCAGACAACTTCCAAACTAGTCAATGGCGAGTGACACCCTTGGAGCATGGAGGTGCATATTGAAGGGCATGTCGCATATATAAATTTTGAGTCAATAAAAATCTAGAAGACCTTAGGAAATCAAATGAATACTAGATTTTGTTAGAGAAGATAATATAATTTTTTTTTTTAATTATAAAGGAAAAAACATACCAAAAGTCTAAGCCTAGATGTTTTGACTAAATAAAATTATGAAATGGGTTAAGGGAATTTTTAGACTAATAAACAGTAGTAAAGGGGAGAATAAGAATAATAAATTAGGTATGTGCACAATGTGCCCGTGAAAAAAATAAAGAGGAATTTTATTGAAAAGAAAATATATTCATGAAAGAATGGGTTGTCAACATAGAGTTGGTATCTTAAGTCAATAAAAATCTAAATCCTAACTAAGAGAAGAGTCATAATCAAACTCCAACTATAAGTTAGCTAGGGAACACAATAAAAGATAATTTGAGGAACTAAGGGACAACTAAGAGAAAATCTAGGAACTAATTGAGGAGTGTGAGGAAAAATGCTTAATTATTTAAATTAAAAAAGGATTTAACATGTGCAACTTGAGGAAAGAAAAATAGATTTAACATGTGCAACCTAAGGAAAGGGTGACATGTCTTGGGGGTGAATAATCTTTAATTTATTTATTGAAAATTTGCTAATTTTTCATGAGTTGACAAGTGTTAAGGTGAATTTTCTTATAAAATGAATTGTGACAAAGAGGGAAATTACCCTATTATAAAAGGAATTGTGACGAAGAGGGAAATTACCCTATTGGATGAATAAAATGTTGTTGAAATTTCAATTGACTAAGTTTACTTGTGTGAGTTGGGATTCAAACCTGTGCAAGAGGTGGAATCCTCTCCTTATGAGAAAAAGCTTCAGCTACTTGGATCTGAGTCTTTTGTGTGTGATCTCTTTGCGACTCAGGGGACTAAGGGAGAAGAAGAGTACCCCTAGCATTGGTTGGGAATAACTGGTGAAGTCCATGGATTAGCACGCTGAAGCAAGGAGGACATGCTCAAGTTTACGAACCGAAAAACATCATCAACCATATTTTTCTGATTAGGGTATTTTAAAATTCTGCTTACTTATTGTTTTCAATAGTCTAGTTGTTTTATTTTTCTTGGAATTTGAATAGATTTTCGAATATTGTTAAATTCGTTGGTGGTTCGAATTTGTAAGAAATTATGTTTTAGTTATTATATAACACTGAAACGTTGAATCTAAAGCACTCACTATTTTTAAATGATGCGAGTATGTACGATTGCTATTTCAAAACATTATTTTATGAATGTGTGTATATATATTTAATTTTATATGGAAGGGATTAGACTAGATATATTAGTTTAAAAAAAATGTGAAGGGATTATTAGCATTTTTCCTTTTAATAATTTCAAATGACTCCTTCCCAATTGAATGAATGATCGATAAAGTCAAATGTACAATTTTTCACTCTGCTTAAGGTTATAAAGTCTGGCTCTACTGGTTCCCAAAGTTGTTGACGAACACATTAGTGTGGAGATAATGAAGGGCGTTGGCCAAGCGCTACAGCAGCTGCGTTTGAAAAAGACAATGACGGGAGCTCGGTCACATTGATCACCCCGATATTATCGACAGAAAGGGTTTTGATTTTCTTGTTGGACGGCGAGAGGATGGGGGTGCCACTGGTAATGGAGATCCTGGCCGAGTGCGCGCACTTAGGTGGGAGAGTATGAAGAAAATCTGGACTATCACGAGCGACATGGTTTCGATCCTTGGAAACCGCCATGCGTCCCAGTCAGCTGCGCACACATGCAATCAGGAAAGCAGAGAAAAGAGATGAAGTATGTGGCATTTGAAAAACATGGAAGGTAGCGTTGGTTCAGTCAAGGATCCGTCGACATCCTGCGCACCGGAACGAGCATCTTCAACTTCAGATGTCAAAGTAGGCAGAGCCCAAGGATTTCAAGCATGTTGAGGTATATATGTGAGTTAAGTCAACCATTTCTGTATAATATTGCATGCACGTTTTTAAAAAAAATTGAAATAAAAATAATACATTTGCGCTTTAGGATGCTCCTAAAGCATGTGTGTTATTAGGAAAAATCAGGGACACAACTATTTCTTTACTTGCTCATTTGTCACTTCCCCACCACCCCAAACCGATACCACCTCTATTCACAATGTCCTTAATACTTGAAAGGCCTGGTTGTGTTTAATACGACCTCTTAAACCATAGAATGTTACTCACCCAAAACCCCTCCAAGTTTATCCACTCTTACATGAATTTGCAAAACCCCTCCAAGTTTATCCACTCTTACATGAATTTGTAGAGGTGTTTCACCCACCCACCACTTTCCCATGCCGGGACATTTCACATTCCATTTATCTCATACCAAGAAACATGAATATTATGAACATGAATATACATATCATATTATAAATAATAATAATAACAAATATTAATTAATATATAATGAAGAGACATGGCATCCTAATCAAATGATGTATCTCTTACTAAAAGAGCACCCCTACATGAGTATATAAACAATCTTCATTCTCAATTGTAAATCATCTTATCTTATTATTCATTCTTATATATATATATATATATTGATATATATATATATATATTGATATGAATATGATTACTATATTCAAGATATTTTGGATTATTTTTGCATGATGAATTTTGTTCGTCTTATTTGGTATCAGAGCCTCGTTGCTGATTCTGACTATTGGCCATATAGGCTTATAGCCACACACAGACAAAATTTAGAGTTTCTTTGATTTAGTGAGGTCATTGGCCACATAAATTTTTGGAGTTCTCCAATTAAGAGGTCCTTGACCAAAAACTTGGTCTTTGACCATTTACAATCAGAAATTCAATTAAAAATAAATAAAATAAAATAAATCAGAAACTGTTGTTGAGAACTAGATCCTTCCACTGCAAATTCAAAATATATATATCAGTCTGCTGCCAATAAAAAATCATGAGACATTAAAGAAGCAAGTTTGAAGTCACATAAAGTTGAATTACATCAAGGTTGACCTTGTCACTCACCCAACAATAGTATTGATTGTAAATCTGTAACCAAAGTCGCCATATCTGATTAGAGCAACCCTTACATAGGAGAATTGGTTGCATTAGCCATTGTTGCACCATAGCCATTCTTAAACTCGTAAGAATATTTTTGTGCGTACTGTGCTTTGGTGTTTGCAAACATCACTGCAATAAGGTAACTGAAGGAAAAATATTGTTTTTCAACAATAAAGGCAGACGTCCCAATAAAGGAAAAATTACGAACCTCTATCGACATACCAACTGCCACCAAAGACATAAAAGTCACGTCCTATAAGTTAACTATGGTGGCAATATCTATCAGTTTTAAGGTGATATTTAAAGTTCAAGATAAACACATAACTATTAATACATAGTTTCTGAAATACATGTCAACTATTAAGAATATGAATACATGAAGGGGTAAATTATAAGGTTAAAAAAAAAATTATAAAAAAATTCCACGTGTTATATTAAAGTTTAATATAAAGAAACTAAAAGGGGTGTTATATTAAAGTTTAATATAAAGAAACTAAAAGGGGTGACTAAGTGAATATCACTTATTTTTTATAAAGTACATTAAAAAAAAGAAAGATACATATATTAAGAAACAAGATAAACTACTTTTAATAATATTATACCCTGAGTGGATCTAATGGTTAAGACCATGTGTTTCTTCTTAAGAGGTCACAGGTTCAAATCCAGAGGGGGTAGGGTATGTATACCTTCGTAGACTTTACCAGTCAAATCCTTGGTTGTCCCACAAACAAGGAGGTCTCATACACCAATTTGGTGTGGGCTTAGTTGTGACCTTAAAAATAGATTATTATTATTATTATTATTATTATAGAAAGGAAATACATACTTAAAAAAAATAACTTATATAAAGTATAAAAATAAATAAAAAAGGAGATACATTTAAAAAAGAAAAGAGGAGATACTTTAAAAGAAAAATGATTCATTTCAAAGGAGATATGAGAAGGGTATAATTAAAATAAATTAAAAGAAAAATTATAAAATGATCTTGTGAAAAAACAAAATTATAAAATGATCTTGTTAAAAAATAGGGGTTAAATTGAATGTTATAAATATTATTTAATAATAAAGATAAAGGAAAGTCAAATAATCCAATAGAAAGAGGGGTAAATATATTATTTAATAATAAGGATTAAAAATTTATCCAAAAAATATTATATATATATTTCAAGTGGATTATCAAAAAAAAATAATAAGATGTCAAAGCGAGACGAGGAGTGTATGTTTTTTTTTTGTTTTTTTTTTTTCAATGAATTCATTAAAGAATTTTTATAAGGGTGTTTTTTAAAGGAAAGAAAAAATTATCTTCATAAGATAAAGAAAAGTTATATATATATCGCAAGGTTCAACATATATTTATATAAAATGGAGTTTTGTGGTGAAAAATAAGGAAGATTCCCTCAAACTTATAAAAAATATGTGGATTCTTTAATAAAAATTAATGAGATTATTCAAGGAAAGAATATCAACATCATTATTTTACCAACCACTAGGAAAAATCACATTAATGTTGAGTTGGAAAATCAATTAATGGTTTTAGAACCAAATATAATATAAAATGACATGTGTCATTCCGATGAGAAATATGACATTAAAAACCTACAACTATCTATTGGTGATTACAAATTCATAGCTCAATCAATGTTGTATCAATATATCAAGATAATGTTGATATAGTTATAGGGTCAACATGGGTGAATACATTGGGTACTTTTATCTTCAACACAAGGTGAATTGTTTTTATATTTTCTTATAAGAAGAAGAAAACCACATTACGCGACATTACAATGAAGTCATTTTCAGAAGCTCCATCATTAGAAGAATTGAAGTACGTATCAGAAGTGATCCTTCAAGATAACCATAAGTTAATACAAAAGTTGCAGGATCGACAAAAAGAAAGTGACAAGATCATCATTGAAAAAGACAAAGAGTTTTCTCACCTAAGAAATCAGAATCAGAAACAACTTACAAAAATCATGAAGTCAAAGCATAGAAAACAATGTGTTTCGAATTTGGAACAAGAAAATCATGACCTCAAAAATAAATTATCGTTAAAAGACAAAGAAGAAGAATCTAAGAAGGAAGACAAGAACAAAGTCGACAATTCAGATAAGGAAGAAAACTCATTCCTAAAGATTCATAATCAAAGTTTACTCACAGGGATTAAGAAGTTAAAGAGTGATAATAAGTCACTACAAAACACGTTAGAGAAACTTATCAGTAATGAAGCATTGGCTGATAAAGAGACAATAAATGAACCTATATAACTAGAAAAGTATTCAGATGTAAAATTCTCAATTGTTGATAAAGGAATTAATACAAATGCAATCAACCTTACAACTCAAAAGGATACAGATCTAGCTGATGTAAAGAGGTATTCAAATGTCAAAGTAGAAACAAGTCGGGGGTATGAAGAAGACTCAATTCCAAAAGTTAATCAAGCAAAAGCTACAAGTATACGAAGTAAAGATGAAGTTGCAAGGATGCTTTATCCACATCCTAATCACAAAAGTCTATACTTCAACCAATCAACATATCAATAGAAACAAATGATCGATATGCTGAAGAGTATTACTTCCACTACAAGTGGTGCTCAAAGTAGAAGCTATCATGGGAGTCAAAATACATAAACTTTTTTCCAATAATCCTATAAACACCTAGTTCTGCAGAAGATCGAATTAGGGTGGAAGACTCTTTTACAATTAAATAGTTTTTCTTAACGATTAGAATATCCTGTCGTCTTAGGTCCTCAACGATCACTAACTCAAGAATGAATAATCAAGAAAAAATATTACAAGCCAAAGAAAGAGATAAGTCTTCCATAAGTATGTTTTGACGATAAAACATTTTTAAGGGGTAGGCAATGTTATGAACATAAATAACATTAATATACATACAATATTATAAATAATAATAATAACAAATACTAATTAATACATAATGAAGAGGCATGACATCCTAATCAAAGGACACATCTCTTACTAAAAGGGAACCCCTACGTAGGTATACAAACAACATCCATTCTCAATTGTAAATAATCTTATCTTACTATTCATTCTTGTACATTATATATATATGGATTTGATTACTATATTCAAGATATTTTGGATTAATTGTGCATAACGAAATTTGTTCGTCTCAGCCTAGTCATTGAATATATGTAAGAGGGTGGGTGTGAGAAGGCACATTCCATATTTTTTGGGAGCATGGGGTTAAAGTAAAATAAAAATTGGGGAGTGTGAAAGGCAACTTGCTTCCGGAAAAGGGAAGAAATTAGTTGGATAGAACAAAATGGTTTTGGATAATCATATTTTTGCATGAGAAAGAAGAGAACAAAAAAGTGCATTAGAGATGAAGCATCCATGGAAGGAAAATTATGGAGCACTTTTAGATTTGAATATTGAATAAACAAGTTGATATGCTTCTAGAAGAACTAAGTTTTCAAGCCTGATGAGTGAAGTCTTGTGTGAGTCGCACTATAACAAAAAATTATTTTTGTTGGTTCACTGATAGTTCTTCATAGAAATGTTTTCCCTTGAGTTTCTGATAGTGATATTCCTAGTTACGTGTGCTAGAGAGACCCTTATTAAACAATGAGACACTTAATGGTTTGAAAGAAGTGAATGGGTACATTCCTTTGGTTGGACAGGTCAAGAGGAAGAGAGCTAGTGGAAATCGAGATAGTTGTAGGAGAATTCCAGTGGGTTGTGGGATATTTGATATGTGACTGGAAGGTGATAGACACTCTCTTTTGTGTATTCCTAGTCGCAGCTCTAGGGTGACTTGTTGTTGAGATCTAGAAAAACAAGTCTTTGGCTAGGTGAAACTTCCATTCCATGTAGATAATTGCACATTTGTTTTAAAAAGATAAGTTTTTTAATTTTTTTAAGTTATTTCATGAATTTAATTGTTGTGATTTAGTTATGTGTATGTCAATAATTTATTTGTTGTGATAAATAATTTTATTGGTTACATTCATGTTTATCTAAGCATGTTGTAGCTATTGTAGATATAAACTACAAGTTTACTTATCATCAAATTTTTTATTTATATGTTAATTCCACATAGTAATTTTCCTCAATTAAGTTGGGTATGTTAAACATCATTTATTTATATACTAGAATATCACACAAAAAAACCACACACATACATATTATAACCTAAAATAAATCTATGTTAAAAAATTTAAAATTGATATAATTATGAAAAGTTCAATAAATATAAATTATGTATTGGAAAAGGTTATTCATTCTTTTTTTAAATTAATATAAGTCTAATGGTCTTGTTAATGCTACTTGAATTAACAAAATATAAGAAAATCATTTGTAAAATCATATATATATATATATATGAACTCCATTATCTTCCAACTTGTCCTCTTTTTAATAATATAACATATAAGTTTACTCTTTATAATGTTTTCACTAAAAACAATAATATTTTTTACCTTTTCATTTTTGCCATAATAAAAAAGGAAAATTTTAAAATATTTGAGCTTACACTTTTTATTTGTTTAATAGATTAATAAGAATACAAATTGACTCTATTTTTTAAAATTATCTTTTATGTATCCAATCATTTTAATTAAATATTTAAAAATTTTAATTACACAATTTTATTTTAAAAACATTTAAAAAATTGAATTTATCTCATTATTTTCCATATTATTGTTAAGGCAAAACCATCATAACCATAAATGAACAAATTTTTCCGGTTAAATCTTTTATGCCACAAACAAGTGATATCTATTATGATTCCTTTAATTCTTAATTAAAAAAAAATAACAACATTATAACCATAAACTATAAATTATGAAAGGTATTTTTTTTTTAATCTTTTATTCCACAAACAAGTGATATCTATTATATTTCCTTTAATTGGTCAATGGTTAAGTTGTCTATGATATATGCTCATGCTTATGTTTTTGCTTTTTATTGTTACTTGGACAAGTCAAATATAAAACCTCAATCTATTGTTGGAAAGAAATATGTGAACTAATTTACTCACGTGGTCACATCTACATGCATGCAACTATGTTAATGTACATGTATGCAATCTATTTATGAATTATTGGTTTAACTATGTGACCTATTCATGATCAGTCTCTTTTTTGTATCTGAGTGATATCCATAGAGGTGTGAGTGCAATGTGTATTGAGGATGTGAGAGTAAGACACAATATTGAGAGGAGAGGATAGTTGTATGTCTAGATTGGCTATTGTAATTCTCCCTTAAATAAAAAGAATACCGATTATCATTACCCTTGATTTTTTCCCTTATTAAGTTTCTACATAAATCACTATGTCAATTGTATATTTGTTGTTCTTGATTTAATGCATATTTAATCTTGCTATATTTAATGCTTTGTTTTGCTTCAGCTGCCCAACAACCATACCATGTTATGAAATCGATGTTATTAACTCGAGAATTTGATGTCAAAGCCAACTGAAGCACTCGTTCCACGCTCCCATTTATGGTCATAGGTGTTTTAAATCATCGGCGTTGTAAGTGAATGTTAAAAATATTGAATACTGCAATTCAACGTTTAAGAGTCAATTACTTGCTGTGGGTGAATGCCAATATTTAAAAGTAATGTCGTCGTGTTTGAATGTCAAGTTTATGTATTGCTATCAAAACACACTTGAAACGATCAAAGCAGTCCATGTTCTTCG
>SNQJ01S0210291.1:13846-29852 GCA_010110895.2 Picea sitchensis
TGTTTTTGTTTTTAGTTTTTGGTATCTTTATTTCCATTGTAATGTTAATAAAAAATCCATTCTTAATAGTGTTTTAAAGAATTTTGCAATCAAATTTGTAATTTTGTTTTACTTTATATTAAAGTTATAGTCAAAATTGTTTTTGTTTTTAGTATCTTTATTTCCATTGTAATGTTAATAAAAAATCCATTCTTAATAGTATTTTAAAGAATTTTGCAATCAAATTTGTAATTGAGAATAAAGATCTTGAAATCAATTATAAAGGAAGATAACTCAAAACATCATATATTAGAATAGAGATTAGATTTTATTTTTTGCAAAACAATATGTATTGGTGTAATATGTGGGATATAAAACCCTCATTTACCGATCATAAGTTATCAAAGAAATTGAATTCTTGATCAAAATGTAGACGTCAAAACTTTGAAGAGAAATCACACTCAACATGTAAAGAAAAAAGAAAAAAAGTGTAGAATTTTGGCAAACCATCAATGTCCAAATTGAAGAATATTTAAAAACACTTGAAGGAGAAGATATAGATGTTTCAATGAATGACAATATAAATGGAAAATATCCTTGATACTTGGAAAAGATTGTTTCCATTATTAAATAAGAAATTTATTGAATGCCAAGATTCCTTCACCACTCTCATGGAAAATTGGGATAAGAAAATATTTTGGCTTCTAAACTAGGGGAGACAGTCACTCAAATCAATAATTGACAAGTGGATAGTATCACTCAAATGATGGCTCACCTACACTAAGAACTGAAAGAGAAGGAAAAAGCATTGTCAAAGTTACAAGAATGTATCAAGAAACCAAGAAAGAAAATAAAATTTTCATTACTATTGTATAAGCCAACACCATGATTGAGAAAAACATGGTAAACTCACCTTGAAACTTTCTCAAGATAATTTTTATAAAAGAGAGGACAATGAATACTCATCCCCATTGTAGTTGAACTAAGGATAAGCAGGAAAACCTAAATTTGAAAACCTAAATTTTGATGGCAAAAAGAAAAATAAAACTAACACCAACATCACCTTTGTAAAGGAAAATACATATTAGAATTGGCTTTTTCATCAAGAAAAATTGTAGTAGTGAATGCAAATAGTGACACACCACCACTAACAAAAAAAAATAAAAATAAATAAATAAATAATAATAAAAAAATTATACAAAACTTAACTAACCACATATACATATAAAAATAAACAAAATAGAAGAATACAAAAAGAAAGAGAATAAACCTAAGTAACCATGTAAATCTATAAATATAAATAAATTATTAATATATAATAAATATAAATTAATTAAAATATAATAAAATCTTAGTTTTAAAAGTATATAAATAAAAAATCCAAACATTAAAAAATCAAATAAAAAGATAATAACAATACTAACCACGCTTTAAGAATCAAAGGAATTAAAAATAAATAAAAACATATTAACAAAACTAACCACGCTTTAAAAATCAAAGGAATTATATACTTTTAATACTCAGATTTTATTATATTTTAATTAATTTATATTTATTATATATTAATAATAAATAAAAAATCCAAACATTAAATAAATAAATAAAAACATACTAACAATACTAACCACGCTTTAAGAATCAAAGGAAAGAGATACACAAGGAATTGAGGAAAAAGAACAAAGGAAAATAAAGACAAAAGAACAAAGGGAACAACTATGAATAAAATGACAAAGGATGGAGAATAAACCTAAGAAGCTATCTATAAACCTAAGAAGCTATCTATATACAGTTAGTAAATATATATTAGTATTATATTTATTAAATAAATAAATAATATATAAGTAAAGAGAAAATGAAAACATCTAAATTTAAAAAAAAAATAAAAAATACCTCTTTTACAATCTCCATATCCTCCTTCGCTTTTCTTTTCATTACATTAGAATCAACTTTAGTATTCTCAATAAAAATATAATGCTGTGTCTAATTGAAGTGATAACCCAAAACTTACGACCTAACACATTTATGAGTAATAAAAGCGTATGATCTTTAATCCTCACTTGAAATAGCCTCTTAGTCTCACCAATATAAGTAAGGCCACAAAAACATAATACAGAATACACATCTTTATAAAGATAAGGTTCTAGAAGGTCTTTTACATATTTAAAAAGGTTCTTCTTGATGATATGAGGGGACCTGAAAATAGTTTTAATCCTCTTCCTAATCAAGATTTTAGTAATTTTGTTTTTTAATTTTAATTTTTCCTTGTTGTTTAATAATTTTAATTTTTACTAGTTTTTTTTTTTTTTTTTAAGTATTTTTGTTTTTGCTATTTTTATTATTATTTTTAATTTTTAACTTGTGTGTTGTTTTGTTTATGTAATATTAAAATGTTTTATTTGTGGGTAAAATCATGAAGATGGGTAATACTTTTTCTTGTTTCTATGAGAAACAAAACTGTATTTTTATAAGTTCTTCAATTTTCGTCATATAAAAGTATTTTTTTATTTATTTAGAATTTCACTTTAAAGTAAAAATAAAACTTGTGAAGAATTTTGTTAGCTTTTTAATGACTATTTTTCAATTTTTTTTACTAAGATTTGATATGTCAATTTCACAATTGTTTAAGAGTATGTTCCTTAAATATGAAAGGAATGGTAATGAGTTATTTTTTCCCACAACGATGTATCTATTATTAAACTTATGTTTTTAAGAAATGAAATATACTGCAACAATATACATACACTCTATTTTATTATGAATATAATTTTGAATCTAACGAATGAATATTATAATTTCTAGAACGTTTTTAAGTTGACCAAGATGAAAACGTTATTTTAAACACATGTATCCATCTTAATTTTTACTTAAAAGTAAAATCTAAATATAGTCTTTTGAAAAGAACAGTTTAAGGATTATGAGTATAATTTTTTCTAAATTTTTCACTATATATTTTTAGACATATGGATATTTCATTTCACCGAATCATAATGTCTGTTGAAAATATTATGCAGTGATTTTTTTAAAAAATTAAATAAAATTAGATAAAAATAACGAAAATGAAAACAAATTATAGGAATTGAAAGTAGATTCAATTTTGCAAATGTTGGTGTCATTTTCGAAACCAAATTATGAGTATTTGCAGGAGACTGCAACCTCCAAAGTTCATGTAAGTTTGAGGGAATTGCCTGGTTTTTTAATACAGTCCCAATTTTTAGTTTTCGACCGACATAATCTTTCGTCTGAAAAAATACTCTTTCTGCTAAAAAATTGAATTCTAACAGAAACCATAAAAACTAAACGATTTCCAAGGTTTTCGGTCGAAACAACCTTCTTTCGGGTAAAAGATTGTTGAGCGAATTCCTTCGGTCGGAAAAAATGAAAAGACATTGTATCGTTTCATTTCGCGCCAAATCGTATAAATACGCTTTCGGCCGAACACATTTTACACAATTCATTGCTTGTTTGATGGTTTTCTAGAGCACCTAAACAAAGTTTCGAATCATCTTTTTTTTTTTTGTTGAATAAGGCAATTGATGTGTGTTCAAGCTTTTATTGGAATAACAATTTATATGTTGAAAGATAAATGTTGCGCATTTTTTCAAGGTGAAGTCTTTGTTGAACATATCTTTTACAGATAACTCTAAAAGTCATGGAAAACAAAATTTTGCACAAGAGAAAATTTGATCGCACTCGAGATGATACTCACCAAAATGAACAAAGGAAAGAGCATTATTGGAGAAAGAAACGAGAACATGCAAATATTGAAGAAATAAACGATGACAATGTAAATAGAGATTTTCAACAAGAATAAGTTCAACTAGGTATGCATGTACATATTTTCTATATTAAAAGTATAGAATTCAAATTTAAAATATTGTTTAGTATAATTGATTGTAATTACAATTTGATGTTTTTCTAAAAACATAAATAGATTTGTCTCATAATGTCAAAGAAGACATTGAAACAAAATTTGAAGAAGAAGACGTTGAAACCGAAATTGAAGCAGAAGATGACTCACCTATAGGTATGTACATAAATTTAGATAATACAAGATGAGAACTTGTATATATAGTTTAGTGAATTTATGTTCACGTTTTGTTTTTTAATATAAACTTTAAATTGAAATATGCAGGAGAATCTATGAACATTGATGATGAAATATTAGAAAATGTTGATATTGACAAAATTAGGAAGAAAAACGCTAAGCATTATATAAGATATCGAACTAAGAATATGCATAATACTTTTTCCAAAGATAAATCGGTAAGAATACAAGATCAACTTTTACTCTATCTAATAAGTCAAGAAAGTTAAAAGAAGCTACATCATTATTGGGTATTCAAAAGTCGACAAATGATACAAAGGTGAAATTGAATGTCTTTGACAATATAACTAGTGTATGAAAATCTTTTGGAAAATATCTAAAAAAAGATGTCAGTGTTGCACGTAGAGTGATACAAACAATAGTTGTTTCATTTAGCAATATAAAAGATCGTTTGACACGACAGATGAAAAAAACGATGGGAACGTCAAGAAAAACATTGCACAAATATAGAAAATTTCGATTGGAAATATATGCAAATGATGAACTGGCTTGTTGGACTGTGATTTTTAGACAAACCTACAAAGATAGACTTGCAGAAAATGTTAAATAATTGGTCCGTAATTGTTGGTTGGAAGAATCTCGTGTTTCACCACATACAAGGGATGTGTTGCAATGAAGAATATCACGAAAAAAATATGAAAAACATCCAAAACATATATTTCCATTGACACAAATAGAATTGTTTAATAAGTTCAAAGAATAGCACAAATAAGTTAAAATTTCCATCAATACATTTGTGCAACAGAAACCATGGTTTGTTAGATCCATCACTGTTTGTGACACTTGTTGTTGTTGTTATCATGTGGAATTTGAGTTGTATTATGACACTTTTTTGGATTTTGGTAAAACGTTATGGCCAAGTTCACCTCCTCCTTCCACATTTCGTGCTTTTATATCTGAAATTCTATGTGAAAGAGAAGATGATGATTTATTTTACAAAAAAAATGTGTTGGTAGAAAGAAATGTGATTGTTGTGGAAATGTAAGTTTGTTTCATTCAAAGTATCATATTGATATGAATGATCAATCATTTTCTAATATAACAGTGAATTGGAAGAGATATGAATATATCAACAACACGCCTCCACATTCTTAAAATGTTATTTCCAAAAGGATTGATTTGAAGGTAGATAAAATATGTGTGATAGATTTTTTGAAGAAGTTTGAGGAATAAATTTATAAATACACCAAGCATTCACATAGATCTCGATGGAAATACCTACAATTCAAACAATCTTGTGAAGTGTTTCCACCAGGGACAATTTTATCTATAGTTGATTTTGCAGAGAATTACACATTCGCTGCACAAAAAGAAATAGAGAGTGAATATTATCATTATGATCAAGTCATGATATTTGTCCATATTCTATATAGACATGCTCAACGGATTCTTAATAACATATAAAGCACCAATGAAAATCGACATGTAATTAAGGAATATCACTTTTATATAAGTGATGATCGAGCACATGACACACATTATGTACAACATTGTTTTGATATATTTTATGATTCATTGAAAGAATGCAAAATTGGATTTGATCGAAATTGGATATGGTCAGATGGGTGTGAAAGTCAGTTGAAATCTTAACAATCATTCTATTGGTTATGTCGTCTTCATAAAAAATTAAACATTACACATTGTTGGAATTGTTTTGAGACTGGTCATGGAAAATGAGAGCACGATGGTGAAAGGGCATGTGTAAAAAGAGCACTTCGAAGGTATCGGATGAACCCTCATGCTGATCGATTTGAATTCATTGAACAAGTTGTTGAATGGTGCAAAATGGCGCTAAGACATGAATACAATCCATCAAGAGATGTGTGTAGGTGTTTCTATATATAAATGTTACACATGTACACATGATATTTCTATTTGAACATGTTCAAATTTATATTCAATCTTCAATCATTTTCTTGAGAGATTTCAAGTCAACAAGTTCTTGTCTTGTGTAGGTTTTTTGGTATGTTGGAATCCAAGATGTAAATAGATCAATATCATATGACGCTAACACAATACCTGGGGCAGGAAAAATACATTGAGTTAAAACAAAAAGTTATCAAAATGTGTTTTCATTTGATAGAAGAAATGAATCTTGTTTTTGTTTAGTTTGCATAGAGGACACATAATCCATAGATATTTGTGAAAACAAAAATGTAGAATATATTAAATCTTGGATACATACCGAACTTAATGTAAAAGGGAAAATGTCACTTGCAAGCTCAGAGGAGATGGAATCAAATGAAACTATGGTGTCAGTTGATGGCGATAGAGTTTCAGATCTTGTTGGAGAAGGTAATTTTTATGTTTATTTTTTTTCAAATAACTTGTAGATGTACTTGTGTGATAATCTAACACGAACTATTCTTTGTCCAATATATCCAATTATTTGAAGGAGATTTCTTTTCCATGGCTTCACCTATAGAAAACACTGAAAACATGAAATATTATTTGATGCGATGCACAAAAAAAAATATGAGGCTATTAGAAGATTTTGATGATAATGGTTTTATATATGAAAGAAGATCCATTATATTGAAATGATATTTTTTTCAAGAAACCAATCAAATCGATACTCATGTTCACTTTGAAAACTACCAGTCATGTGTCACAAGTTGTCAATATAGTCATTTGGTATGTGCAGTGCGTATAAAGTTAATAGAAGTTCAATAAAAAAAAAAGGTAGAAAATGGAAAATATCCAAAGTCAATCATGAACGAATAATAGAATATGGAATACCATTACGATGTTTTTAAACAAGCGGCACATGTACATTCTAGAACTTTTTATTTTGCATTGAAAGTACATGTATTTATGAATATCTAGGATTCTAGAATCATTTCCAGTTTAGTTTACTTTCATGGTCCATTCAATTAAGAAAAATTGTATTTCCCATGCATTATAAAGTTTATCAAACCTTATTTACAATTTCAGGGAAGAACCTATAGATTGTATCTAGAGAACCTAAATTGACCTATACTTTGGATGATTATACTTTAATCGTACAAATTATCCAAATCATATACAAAAATACTTTAATGCATGTAACCAATTTACTACATATAAAATAAATGCGTTCATTATTTGCAATTTAATTGTTCAAAGTTTTTTCATATGAAAATGATAACTTCATATCAAAACTAGGACCCATTTCCGTGTGATTATAAGGGACTATTGATGGCTTAGAAAAACTTTAAATTCTTATAAATTTTAATATCAATATAAATGTTAATGAAGATCACTTACTTATATTAAATTTGATGACTTGTTTTGACTATTTTCAACCATATTTCCAAATAGGATATGTATAAAAAGGGTATGTATAAAAAAATCCAGTTCATTCTTAAGAAATACAGATAAAATATGGTTCTGTTTTTTTCAACCATTACACCAATCAAAATTATTTTATGAGCATTACACCAATCAAAATTGAGTTGTATACCTTTTGTATTGTGAGCATTTTATTTTAAACTAAAAAATTGTTAAATACCATTTCCATTGAACACCTACTTTTTTTCAACTGTATTTTTTTCCATTTTATTTTAATAATATTGCATTAATTTAAAAAAAAGTTAAACATATTTTATATTATCTATTGTAATAATATCTTGTTTCAATTTTAACTCATTACAATTTATATTTATTTTTATGAGCATTATATAAATTAAAGTTGAATTGAACATCTCTTTTATTTTGAATATTTTTTTTTAATTATTCTTCTCAAAATTAAAGAAGAGTTAAAAACATCTCTTTCATTTTGAGATTTTATTTTATTAAGGGTATATGAAATTTGACGTGAATATCTCTTTTAGCTTTGAGCATTTTTTTAATGACTATGATAAAATTAAAGAAGAGTGGAACATCTCTTCCATTTTAATGTTTTATTTTATTGTCACATTAATTTGAGCATTTTATTTTATCCTTATCACACAAACCAAAAAAGAGTTGAACATCTCTTCTATCTCAAGATTTTATTGTATAAACATTACCTATAATTAAGTTGGATATCTCTTCTATCTTGAGAATTTTATTTTTATTACTATTGCACCAATCAAAGAAGAGTTGTATCTCTTTTAGTTTTGAGCATTTTTTTAATGACTATGATAAAATTAAAGAAGAGTGGAACATCTCTTCCATTTTAATGTTTTATTTTATTGTCACATTAATTTGAGCATTTTATTTAACCTTTATCAAAAAAACCAAAAAAAGAGTTGAACATCTTTTCTATCTCAAGATTTTATTGTATAAACATTACCTAAGTACCTTTCGAAGTTGTATATCTTTTCTATCTTGAGAATTTTATTTTATTACTATTGCACCAATCAAAGAAGGGTTGAACATCTCTTCTATAATTCTTGAGTATACTGGACTTATTTGCTGGTAATTTTTTTCATTTCTAAATTAATATTCTAACAACAAAAAAAATTTTAAACATCCTCTCAACTTGTTGTAATAACACTTAATAATAACATCATATATATACCAATATCTCCATCTCTAATGATTACTTTGTTTTCATTTAAAATTTGAAATTCATTTAGAATCTCTATTTTAATAATTAAGTTGATTTTAATTTAAACTTATTTAGAAGTGTTAATCATAAGAATTAAATTGCATAAATTGTAATTAATAGATATTCTCTAACAAAGTTAAGGAAATTAGTACAACCTTACCTAAAGTCAAGTGAATCAAGACCCCTACAAAAATGTGGGTTTATGTGAATAGTACTAAATCTAAGCCTGCAAATCATTTTACTAATCTAATTCTCTTTCATACATGTTAACTGAGTTGTACAAGGGGCATGTTTTGGGGTATGTGTTGTTCCTTGGCATGTCTAAAACACAATTATTGAATGCATACCTCCTCCTATGAATCCCCACAATTGTCATCTTTTTCCAAAAATAAAAACACAAGTTTTGAAAGGAAATTGGTAGATCATGAAAATTTCTTTCTTTTAGTGCAATTCATACCAACATAGGCTTTGCATGGTTTAAAGTGTTTCTACTACTATATATTCTCAAATAGGTTTTGCATGGTTTAGAGTGTTGTCTACTATCATATACTCTTAAATAGATATGCAATGATACAATGTTTTATGTTTTGGATGCTGCACTTTTTTCTCATCTTAATCTATTTGGTGTAAATAACCCTTGGTTACAACTCGGGTGCAATTCTTCTTTGTTTGTTTAAAGTGTGCGCTGCGGTAAAGAAACACCCTTGACTCTATGTCACCACTCGATCCAACAAGACACAAGTAAGATGAACAAAATCAAGACGACCCGACAATACAAAGGATTAACAAGAAATAAATTCCTCCTCGACATAAGGCGGCGGCTAGCAAATGTAGCGTAAAAGACACCAAGTGTTGGTACGGCATCGGCTACGTAATGGAAGAATCCAACAATAGAGTTTACTATTTCTCCACGTAAGTAGGGCTTTTAGTCTTATGTCTTCAAAATAATATTAGACAGCTCTCGTCGACTTCTTAGAAGAAACTACTTTAGGGAGTCGCAGGGTGGAAACTGCGTCTCTTTAAATGTTCTTCGAAGACTACCGATATCGCTCTCGAGTGTAATGCTAAGAGTGGAACTCTGCCTTTAAACACCCCGAGACTCTTTATGCGATCGGATTTCTTCCAATCGGATGCACACATACATAAATACTAAGCTACAAGAGGTGTCTATATCCGGCCCGACACAAATGCACTAAATACAATACCACCAAGTACTACAAAATCAAGGACACCATGACCTCTACGGGAGACACAAGCCAGGAGGACGAAATATCGTAAATTTCAACCCCCACCGGGTAGACCTGAAGACACCAATCAAGATCAATTGCTTCATTAATTATCATTAACCGACGAAGCCTTTATCATAAGGTAAAAGCCAAAATTCAACCCCCTCGCTAATTAGTCATAAGGTCATTTTGCACTAGATCAAGGACAAGCACAAACACAAGCGTATTGCAATTAAACCAATATTACCAAGGCGATTCAACCATCATCATTAACATTTCACTTAAAAACTAATATTATCATTAACACTTCAATTTAAACTAATAATAATAACCTTGTGAATTAAACATCATCACAAGCATTTAATTAACAATTACTAACATTGCGATTTAGAACACATATTATTATTTCATTTAACTGGGCATTACCATTGTAATTAGGAAAATATTAATAACCAAAACCCATTATAAAACCAATAAGATTACAATAAGTCCATTGCTTCCTTCCCATCAAACTAACTACCCTAAACCATTGTGTTACTGATCAACAACCCAACATTATTAATAACAATCTCATTATCAATCAATTAAGAATTACAACTATTCAACCTCTTCCTTCAATTTGACTAAACTACCCTAATCACTATTACCTTAATTGACACAACCCAACTTTTATAACCATATCCCCATTATCAATTCATTGAAAAATTACCAATTCTTCCTAACCGTTAACAATAATGATCTCTTATTATTTAGAAGCCCTTTTGGGTTCTAATTAATAAACATAAACACTCTCGGGCGACTTGCCAAACTTATTCCTTGAGGACACTTGCTCTAAGTGACCGATTTTATGATGATACAACTTTTCTTTCATTATGATGCTGTGAGTTATATGACAGGATGTTCTTACTAATTTGGTGTAGACAGGTTACCGACTCGGCCACGAGTGTTGTGGTTTCGACCTTGAGATGCAGGCATCGCTGGAAATTCTTCGACCGACTGAGCCGGAGTAATATTTGGGTTGTTTCATTTACGCTGATATTGTTTTGATTTGACACTATGCTATTGATTTTATGATATGTTGTTGACATGATCCGACATGATGGTTGATGATGCAAGCCGACGATAGCTTGCCTTCCACTGCACTCACATAAGGAGTAAAGGCCGCCACATGAAATCCCAGAGAGATGTGGAGAGGTGTGACAATGTTCGCTACGTTCTTACTTCAAGACTCTTCCTCTTCTTCTTCGGTTCGAACTGCAGGTTAACGATACCTAGTTCGAGAGGATCCACGATGCCGTGAGGGAATACTGAGATAGTTTCTCATGAAGATTCTAAGGGGAAGACAATATGGAAGGGTATTTATTCCTTAGATCCCCTTAGTCTCCCACAAGACTCACCCGGCTGAAAGTGTTTGACCTTCCGTGGTTATAGAGTCTACCAATCCATCAAGCCGGGCCGAAGTGGCACCTTTGGAGCACGCGGTGCATCCCCTTTCGGCACGCTTGAAAGAATTACAAGTCGGCCGAGTGGCACCCCTTTGAGCATCGGCGCGCCCCGGCGGGCATGTCGCTGACAAGCAATCGGGTGAGTGACACTTTGAGCATCGAAGGCCCCTAACGGCACGTCAGCTTTGAGGATGATGATGAGACAGCCTAGATGACCCCCACTTAGCACCCGATAAATTCCTACAACACCTCCCCTAATTAAATTGTCGCCTCAAGAAACCTAGATTAACACATCTCTAAGATAAATTTGACCGTTCTAAGAAAAGATCCTCCAAAATAAACCTAGGGCATAAAACTAACACCCACCCAGAGTTACCCCTGAAAGTCTTCAAAAAATAGTGGGTAAATTAATGAGGGGTTAATTTAAGTGAAAACCCATGATGCTAAATTATAAAGGGAATTTAAAAAAAAAAAAAAAATATATATTAAAGAGGGGAGTATAAAATTTAGGATCTCAAAAAATAATAATAATGATAAAAAATATTTGTCTCTACATTGAAAAGAATATTGCTGCTTTATCATTTGGGTTTTAACAAAAAATAATAATAATAAATAATGGAAAGAGAGAAAGAAAGAGAAAATAAAAAATAAATAAAAATAAAATAAGGAAACTTGGATTTAGAAAACTTAAAAAATTGGAAAGTAGAAGACATAGGTGTACAGGCTGGGAATCAACATTTAAGTAATTACTAAATTTCATAAACATCATTTTAGGAAAGTGAATAAAAGCATGAGAGGGGACTTAGGAACCCTAGGAGTAATTTAAAAAGCGATTTTGGGGTGTGGAGGGAATTTAGATTTTTAATTAATAAACGTAAATTAATTATTGGAGAACCCTAGGGATGAGTGACAATTTGGATCTAATTCGAGATTGTTTAGAGGGATTTGTCATTGTACCACTAATTAAATAATCGTAAAAGTAGTTATTTCATTTTCCCTATAAAAGAAAGGGAAAGGGAAGGAAAAGGGGATGAACTACATTTAAGGTTACGTAACACACTTGGTTTGATAGATTTTATTGTGAGGAGTTGGGCTTGTCTCAACTTTGTAGTCACCATGGAGGCTTTGGAAATGAGGTGCTGGCCGACTATGATTCTGTGTGGCCCCCTTTCAGGTTCTGGGGATATGGGAAGAAGAGTACCCCTGGGCTGCTTTTGGTCGGAGTAGGCACGGTGAGCTTCAGACGGTTGGCAAGCTGGAGCGCAAGGAGCACGGAGCGGCCGGACCCTTCCTGCGTGCGAGTGGCTAAGGTATGATTTTAATTCTGGCAAAATTGTTTTAAAAAGGGTTAGTGAAATTATTCCCCCTATGTTTGTCAAAAGAACTTGTTCCTGGCGATTTGTTTATAAATGGTTAGCGCCAAATTGGTTCTGGCGATTCGCCTTTATTTAAATGGTTACTTAACAAAATGTTTATGAGAACATCTCTCGACCGTTCGCTTTTTAGTCTCAGGAGTAAAACACATCTTTCTGCCTCAGAGGCCTTTCGCCCCAATCATTACTGCTTTCTAGTCTTTATCTGGGGAAAAGGCCAGCAGCTTTGTTGAACTCTCTCTGTCTAACATTTTAAAAGAGATAGTAAACCTCAAAGCCCTCCATTTCCGTGTCAAGGTAGAAATAGTCCGAATGGATTCTAAATCTATGTCATTTAGAGAACTCCTAGCCATTGTTATTTTCTGGTAGTCATTGTATCCTGGCTTGCAAATTAATTTTTTGTCATTTTCGTCATTTGCTCGAAATGCCCTTGGGCGGGGGGGTTTGTCTGCGTTAAAGTGTTAGCGAACTGTGCCTTCCTTGCTCGGGCGCTTACACGTAGGTTGGGCGGAATGGGCTTTTACTTGATCAAGGCTTACATTGTTCGCTTTCATTTGCCTACGCCAGTATTATTATTTTGGGCGCTGTTGTGTACAATGGGCACTGCGTCATGCTTCCCTTTACCGTGTTGGCGGGCTTTGAAGTTTATAACCGTAATTATGGCATTTTAACACCGGCTGAAGCATGTTATACTTGTGTCGAAACCGGTAACCCCTGCATTTCTCCTTCGCTCTTCCCTTCCGTAATATCATTCCTTTGTGGTTTTCCTCATGCAA
The DNA here is from genome assembly GCA_010110895.2 of Picea sitchensis. Lineage (NCBI taxonomy): Eukaryota > Viridiplantae > Streptophyta > Pinopsida > Pinales > Pinaceae > Picea > Picea sitchensis. The sequence goes on from SNQJ01S0210291.1 coordinate 27,264, forward strand.
TTCACAAGCATCGCCATCGCTTCTCCTTTAACGCTATAATGCCCGGTACGCTTATTTCTACCAAGAATTGAAGTAGGTGCATTGACATCGATCTTATTCTTGACCTTTCAGTGGATATTGTATGAAAGTGGATACTGTTAGGGCGGGCCTCATGCTAGTGTAGGTTCTAGCTCAAATAGAACTGGAAGTTTTTTAATCATTATCCCATAAATTATAAACTGTAATGCCAATAAATTTTACTGCCAATTTAACGCAATCTTTAATACCAATTCAATGCAATCTGTAATGCAATCAAGGGAGAAGGCATTAAAATTTATTGGCATTACAAATTTTAATGCCTTCTCCCTTTGATTTCTCATGGAATACAAGAACTTAAACCCCAACGACTGGCTCTTCCCTTCCGATTTTTCACCCATCGAAGAATCATAATGGAATGTTTCCCTTGCTGCTAACATTTAATGAATTCTGTTTTTCTATGACAGCCGTTTCCTAACTCGCCCAAGTTCTCTCTTTTTGCTACCGCCTTCTAGATATGCTATTATCGGGGGTAGTTACGCCTTTTCCTTTCATGAATTATCGACCGGTTGTATTGGAGGTCAAGGGTTTATTTACCGAATGCTTGGCTTAATGGAATAATGGAGAAAATGGTTAGAGAAGTAATGTTAATATGGCATATATTGTTAATTGATGTTAAGCTATCATTAATATGATCTTAATTATTGTTAAGAATATCGATCAAATAGGTTGACATTTATGGTTATATATATTGTTAATTATATATATGTTAATTATTATTTTATTACCGTTTGCTGGGCTTAATGGATTAATGGCTAAAATGGTTAGAGTAGTACTGCTATTATGGTGCACATTGTTAATTACTTCTAACTCTATTGTTAATATGTTGTTAGTTATTGTTAAAGAATATTGATCAATTATGTGACCATATGGTTAAATATATTGTGAGATATCTTGGAATATATTGTGTAAAATTCCTTGTTATTATGGTATTGTAGGAGGCAATATAAATATAATGGATTTTTAAGTGTGTGCCCCTTCTTGGCTATATATATAAAAATCGAATATGGTCATACTTAGAGTCAAAATAATGATTAAGTGTAACTACTCTTTATATATTATATTAATGAAAAATATATAGATGTACTACCCATATATACCAAATTTCACCCATAACACTCAAAGCAAGATCAGTATTATTCTAATGCATGATGGGTAATGGTTATACTAGAAATTAATGCACATTTGGTATGGTTATGCATGATTAATTTAATATGCATGTTAAAGTTACTAGAGTGTTGTTATGAATCTTAGAATTATTATGCATTTCGGTATTTGATTTATTTGGTAATTCGCCATGTACACATTTAATTATCGGTGTGATTATACATTTATATGCACGTTGGTATTGTTTATGCACATTGGTAAATGTTAGGCATAGCAAATTTTATTTTAAGGCATTTTGGTATATATTTATTTGCAATATTGGCATAGGGATAATCTAATCATAGGGTGATACCGAAGCATTCATGTAACGGAAGTTAATGATATCCTAAACTGTTAGTAAGGCTTAATGTATCGACTAGGGTAATGTGGTTACCTAATAGGTAAGGATGCAATTGAACAAATGTTAAATTTGGTAATTGTAATAGATTGTTGGAAATGTGTAATGGTAGGGTTCTCACCATATAATACTTGCAAGTTAGAATTGATATCGTTGAAATGCATTATCCTTATCCTTAGTGCAATGATTATTATCTTTAGTAAACATAACGACATGGTTACCTTATTGTAAGGTTAGTATATAAACTTTTGTTCTTGACAAAACTTAGATGGTGGTTCGCTTAAACACCTAAACGGTGTTCGTGTCAGAGTCCTTATCACGCGCCTTCCATAAGGGGGCACATTTGTTCTTCTTGTTTATATTGTACTTGATGGTATTTAGCGAGTTGCTTGGTCGGTTGTGTCGGGTGGGATGTAGACATCTCCATGTTCCTCAGAACAGTCGCCATCCCTGAGACCTTAAATGGTTAAAAGTAATGGGAACCTGGGCTTGAGCGTTGATTATGTGTCTTGGAGGTCCTAACCTTGCAGGGCAGGACGGGCGGGAGGTCAGTCGTATTTAATAGTCAGTTTTACCTTGACGTTTGATCATCTTCTTAAGTTCGTCGTGGTTTCATCTTGACGGTTATTGAGTGGCGAAGTTGAGTCAAGTTGTTGTTTCTTCTACACGCGCGCACACACAAAACAAAATTTTTGCACCTATTACTAGAATGGTTGTCGTAACGAGGCAGTTCATTACACATTTTAACCAAGCATTACCATTGTAATTAGGCAAATATTAATAACCAAAAACTCATTATAAAAATCAATAAGATTACAATAAGTCCACTGCTTTCTTCCCATCAAACTAACTACCCTAAACCATTGTGTTACTGATCAACAACCCAACATTATTAATAATAATCTCATTATCAATCAATTAAGAATTACAACTATTCAACCTCTTCCTTCAATGACTAAACTACCCTAATCACTATTACCTTAATAATTGACACAACCCAACTTTTATAA
>SNQJ01S0210292.1:0-16006 GCA_010110895.2 Picea sitchensis
GCCAGAGAGGGAATTGGATTTTACTATAGACCTAAAACCATGGACTAAACCGATAGGGAGAATGCCTTATCGAATGTAGACCCTGGAGTTACGGGATTTAAGAATGCAACTAAAAGAATTTCTGGACCTGGGACTAATACGTCCAAGTGTGTCACTGTGGGGTGAACCTGTTATTTTAATACAATATAAGGATATTTCGTGGAGGCTTTGCATTGAATATCATCAATTGAACAAGTAAATGATCAAGAATCAATATCCATTTCTGAGGATAAATGATCTTTTTGATTAGATGAAGGGTGCAACAGTGTTCTCAAAGATCGATTTGCGATCAGGGTATCACCAGTTATGGATGAAGGAGGATGATGTCCCTAATACCACCTTTAAGATGAGGTCTAGACATTACGACTTTACTTTTTGACCATTTGTACTAACAAACGCCTCATGGGTATTTATGATTTTGATGAACGGGGTGTTCTGTGAGTACTTGGACAAGTTCATCCAAGTATTCATTGACAATATTTTGATTTACTCTTGGACGACAAAGGAGCATGACGAGAACTTACGCTTGGTACTACAGTTTCTGCGAGAGCACAAATTGTATGGGAAGTTGTCCAAATGATCATTTTATCAATCGAATATTCACTACTTAGGGCATGTCATCTCCGACGAAGGTATCATTGTGGATTCAGCAAAGGTCGGGCCTATTATGGAATGGCCTGCGATGTTGATTTCTGTCATAGCCTTTAGCTCGATGTTGATTTCCCACGGCCTTCGATCCCTACGTGTCTTGACCGTCTTGTAGTTAATTGATTGCGATGATCATGGTTTACTTTTTCCTTCGTCCCTAGCTCCTCACTCCGTGCCTTAGTAGTCGGCCAGGATCCTAATTTACGATCATCGCTTCAGCATTAATGGACCTATGGATCTCAATGTCCTTCTTTTATGTGCATGGATGATGAGCGAAGAATGTTCCTGTCATTCGTCTACCTCTGTTGTTTGTCCTTGTCTGATTGTTGGTCATGTGCCTTCTAACAAAAAGAACTTCTGCGTATGGACTTCCTTGTGTCCTTGTTGGTTTATCTCTATGCTTTGTTTTGTTCTCCGCACCTTAAGGGCTTCACCATGGATTTTCTCTGTGCTTTGGATGATATAATCTTTGTGATCATTTCAATGACTTTCCCAATGGAACTTTGCGTTTCTTTTTTTTGTCTGTGTTTTTCCCCTTGGTTACTCTCGTGATTTTCCGTTATCAAGACTGGAACCATGCATTTTAAGACTGCGTTTTTGGCCATTGGATGTCACTGAGATTTACCCTTGTTACTCTAGAAATTTTCTTATTATTTAATGACATAAAATATGTAAATTCCCTTCTGGTATATTTGCACAATGATTTTCCTTATATATTAATAATGGAAATGTAAATTCCCTTATTGTACATTTACAAAACGATTTTTCTTATATATTAATGATGGCAATGTAAATTCCCTTCTGGTAAGTATGCACAGTGATTTTGCTTATATGTTAATGATGGCAATGTAATTTCCCTTCTGCCATGTTTGCACAATGAGTTTTCTTACATATTAATGATGGCACTGTAAATCCCCTACTGGTGAGTTTTGTACAACCATTTTGCTTGTATCTTAATGACAGCTATGTAATCCCCTTCTTCTGCATTTTGTATGGCTACCTTGGTTATATATTAATGACGATGAATGTGATTCCCTCTCGTGTGCATGTACAATGTTTTTTCTTATTTACTGTTGACGGTGAATAATAAATCCATTCTAGTGTGCATGTATAGCGTTTTTGCTTATTTACTATTGACAGTAAACAATAATTCCATTATGTACAATATTTTTGCTTATTTACTATTGATGGTGAATGATAAATCCATTCTGGTGTGCATGTACAACGTTTTTTCTTATTTACTGTTGACAGTGAATAATAAATCCGTTTTGGTGTTCATGTACAACGTTTTTTCTTATTTATTGTTGACGGTGAATAATAAATCCATTCTGGTGTGCATGTACAATGTTTTTTCTTATTTACTGTTGATGGTGAACAATAAATCCATTATGTAGAGTTTTTTTTCTTATTTACCATTGACAGTGAATAATAAATCCATTCTGGTGTGCATGTACAACGTTTTTGCTTATTTATTGTTGATGGTGAATAATAAATCCATTATGGTGTGCATGCACAACATTTTTGCTTATTTACTATTGATGGTGAGTAATAAATCCATTATGTACAACGTTTTTTCCTATTTAGTATTGACAGTGAACAATAAATCCATTATGTATAGTGTTTTTGCTTATTTACTATTGATGGCGATAATAAATCCATTCTGGTGTGCATGTACAACGTTTTTGCTTATTTATTTATGAGGGCGAATATATTTCCATTTTTTCCTTAAAAAAATAAAAAATTGCATCTTTTGTTTCACTTTGAGTTGTAACGATGGGGTTGTTACATGTGGTATCAGAGCGGGTTCAACCCACAACTTGGGATCGCTACGACTTTCATTGATTGGGTAATTGATTATATTGTTTCTAATTAAGTTGACTTGTATTCATGCAGGTAATCATGGTTAGAGGATGTCACGGAGGCAAGCGACGGGGTGCTAGGGGAGGAGGCACGACGCCTCTAACAACATCTATGCCTAAGGGGTCCAACCCCTAGGGAGAAGAACAGGTTTTCGGACAGGAGCAGATAATAGTGGGTGATGTGGTTGGAATGATGAGATCTTTTCAGTGCATGTCTGAGGCACTAATTAGTCATTTGTAAAGAGATGAGGCAAGAGCACCGACACCCCCTGAGGGTCCACCATGAACTCTGGTAGGTACTGGTAGCATTCTCCATGAACTCAAGAATGTAAAATTTCCCGAGTTCTTTGGTTCCTTGGATGATGCAGTTGCCAAGGTATGGTTGGAGAATATGGCGATGTGCTCTTCTCTCTTCTATGGTGGAAGACGCTCCTACCACAACTGAACATGGACATGTAAGATATATAATGGGAATTGTTTGAGGAGATGTTTCGAGAGAGGTACATATCAGAAGAATTCATTGAGCTTCAACTCAATGAGTTCAATGCCTTAAGACAGGGCATCCATATGGTGCCTGAGTACGAGGTGTGTTTTATTGAGCAAATCTGGTATGCTACACATCCTAAAACTAAGAAACTTAAGGTCAACAAGTTTCATTTTCAGATTTTGATACCTCAAACTTTACATGATATCATCCAGAAGGCCCTCATAGTCGAGGAGGATCTTACCAGCGAAGGTCAGAGAAGGACACTAGTGAGACCAACAAGGAAGGTGTCATCTGGTGTGCAAAAACATAAGACACTAGCCAAACATATGCCAGGATATAGTGGATCCCATAGGGGATCCACTTTCACTACACCTTGACGACCGATGCCTCAGCAGAGGAAACCTTATCGGGGACCACAACATCAACAGTAGCGTTGACAAAAATAGAATAATTTTAGGCTTGTTCAGCAGAACAGACCAGGATTCCAGGCTGGTAGGCTACCATCTTCTACTTCAGGTACCAAGAGTACTCGACCGAAGAAGTGGTGTTGGACATATGGGGATCCACACTACCAACATGACTACCTAGTGTAGAGGAATAGAGCAGCTGGATCATCCGGAACCACTACTATGGGAGATTTGGGCAATGCCCATCAGATTCATGTAGAGGTAAATAACTGCGAGGCAAAGCACCAATTGACTGTGCTCGAGACGTCTGGTACCATCAATGACCAAACCCTTAGTATTTTGATAGATCGTGGTGCTACCAAGATTTTCATTTCTGGTGCAGCGCTAAAAAGGATTAAGGTAAAGGCAATCAAACATGATGAGTTTAGCTTCGTAGAGATGGCTTCGAGAGCCAAACAGAAGGTTGGAGGAAAGGTTATGGGCTCCAACCTCAACCTGGGAGAGTTTGTCACCAAGGATAACATGTATGTCATGATCTTAGGATCTTATGACATCGTGATCGGTATGGACTGTTTGGAATCGCATGAGGTGATACTCAACGGGAAGATGAAATGGTTGAGCTTGGTCGATGCTAAGGGGAAAAGACATGTTATTGTAGGATGGAACCATGGATTTTCCCCGAGGTTCATCTCTTCCTTGCAACTACAGAAGAGAATGCACAAAGGATGTAAACTTTATGTGATTCTTGTGTTAAACAAGAAGGGAGTAGTAGAAGGTCTAGAACACCTTTCAACTCGAAAGATTTTGCGGACATCTTTCCAGAGGAGTTACCTGGGATGCCACCAGAGAGGGAATTGGATTTTACTATATACTTAAAACCAGGGACTAAAACGATAGTTAGAATGCCTTATCAGATGTCGACCCTCGAGTTACAGGAGTGGAGAATGCAACTGAAAGAATTGTTGGACCTGGGACTGATACATACAAATGTGTCACCGTGGGGTGTGCCTATTATTTTAATATGGAAGAAGGATAGGTCATGGAGGCTCTACATTGACTATCGTCAATTGAACAAGGCAACATTCAAGAATCAATATCCATTTCTAAGGACAAACGATCTGTTTGATTAGATGAAGTGTGCAATAGTGTTCTCAAAGATTGATTTGTGATTAGGGTATCACCAGTTATTGATCAAGGAGGATGATGTCCCTAATACCACCTTTAAGATAAGGTTTGTACATTACAAGTTTATTGTTTTACCATTTGGATTGTCAAACACCCCAGGGGTATTTATAAGTTTGATGAACGGGGAGTTCTGTGAGTATTTGGACAAGTTCATCCAAGTATTCATTGAAGATATTTTGATTTTTTCTCGGATGATGGAGGAGCATGACGAGAACTTGCACTTGGTACTGCAGTGTCTACGAGAGAACAAATTGTATGGGAAGATGTACAAATGATCATTTTATCAATCGAAGATTCACTACTTAGGGCATGTCAACTTCGACGAAGGTATCGTTGTGGATCCATCAAAGGTCGAGGATATTATAGAATGGTTTGCACTGACGAATGTCCTGGAAGTACATAGCTTCATGGGTTTAGTAGGATACTATCGATGGTTCATCGAGGGATTTTCGAAGATAGTGAATCTGATCAGGGAGTTGCAGAAGAAGAACAAGAAGTTTGTTAGGAACGAGAAATGCACGGAAGATTTTAGGAGGCTCAAAGAGTTGTTGACAACAACACCTATACTAAAGGTCCCTGACATGGACATATACTTCTTGGTATGCACTGACACATCCAAGGAAGGCTTAGGCAAAGTCTTAATGCAAGACAGATGAGTCATCGCTTACATATAGAGGAAATTGAGAAAGCATGAGGAGAACTATATGACACACGATTTGGAGTTGTTAGCCATTGCATATGCCTTGAAGGTTTGGATACACTACCTTGTTGGATGAAAATTTGAACTAAAGATGGACCACTATGGACTACAACACATCTCTATGCAAAGCAACTTGAATGCACGACATCAGCTTTGGCGGAATTACTTAGCGATTATGACTTCGAGATTACTTACATAAAAGGAACAATGATCCGAGTGGCAGATGCATAGAGTCGGAGACCACACATCGTTTTCGGTGTTGCCTCTTCAGAGGAATCTACGTGAAAAGATTTTAACTTTACAGCATAACGATGAATGGTACAAAGAGGTCGAGGATTTTATCGGACAAAACACAATGATGGTACCAAGATTTGAAGGATTTAAATTTGATGATGATGGATTATTGATGTTTAAAAATCAGATTTACGTACCACCGAACAACAAGTAGAGGAGATTTATCCTAAAAGAGGCTCATAGGGCAGTATACATGGCTCACCCGGGAGTCACGAAGATGAGGGAAGACCTTAAACCCTTATTCTTCTCAGAAGGAATGAAGGAAAACATAGTAAACTTTATGGCCAGATGTCTAGAATGTCAGCAGGTAAAGGCTGAACATAGACATTCATCAAGATTACTACAACTGCATGTTATTCTGTAATCGAAATGGGAGGTTATTTCGATGGATTTTATTGTTGGATTGTCATTGACGGCAAGGAGACACGACTCGATTTTCGTATTAGTAGACACTCTGACAAACAATTCTAACTTTATTCTTTTTCATACAACATATCAGGCACTTGACAAAGCTAGAGTTTTCATCAGTGAGATTGTGAGGTTGCATGGTGTGCCTAAGAGGATTATATCTGATCAAGGATTGGTTTTTACTAAACGATTTTGGACAAGTTTCCAAGAGGCCTTGGGAGCCCAACTTAACTTCAGTATTGCATATCACCCGAAGACTGACAAGAAGACTGAACGAATGAACCAGACCTTGAAGGACATGTTGCGCATGTACGTGATGGATCAACAAAAGAGTTGGGAAGAATTCTTGCCACTGGTGGAATTCACTTATAAAAATAGTTACCAAAGCACCACTAAGATGGCTCCTTTCGATTTTCTTTATAGGAAACCATGTCAGATGCCTTTGATTTGGGATTGGCTTGAGGATAAGATTTTGGTGGGCCCAGAAGTGATCCATGAAATGGAAGAGAAAATCAAAACCATAAGACAAAGGATTAAGGAAGCGCTGGATCGACAGAAGAGTTATGCCAATGCGCATCATGTTGACCATAGTTACGAGGTTGGAAATTGAATATTATTGTTGGTTAAACCACATAAGAGTTCGATCAAGTTTGTAAAGGGATCTAAACTCTCTCCTAGGTTAATGGGAAGAAAGGGGCCCCTAGCCTATCGACTAGCCTTTCTTGATTCCTTGAGGCATATGCACGATGTTTTTCACGTATCTGTTTTGAGAAATTATATTAGTGATCCTACACATGTTATTGACATGAGTTTCTTGCAGGTATCAAATGAGGGGACGCTCACGGCTGAGCCGATCCACTTCTTGTATCATCGCGTTCGACAGCTACGACGTCAAACAATAGAGAAGGTTAAGGTCTAGTGGGACATCTATAGTCCACACTCGGTGACCTCTTTGGACACAAATGATATGCGCCAACAGTTTCCATTTTTTTTTATAGATAGACTTATGATACTGTGATACACATTATTTCGGCACTTATACTATCAAACTTCGGGACAAAATTTAGACCGAGAGGGTGTGTATGTAACATCCCTCTCTTGCGCACATTGAGAGAACTTATTCTTTGAGGACACTTGCTCGCAAGTTATATAGATTATTATACTATTGAACATCTAATTTTGATTATGAGGCATTATGGGTTGATGACATGTTGTTTTCCTGCATTGACTTAGACATGTGCTATTGACTCGGTTTTACTGAGTGTGTAGGATTATGGACCTCGACAATGTAGAGGCGTAGATGGAACCCCTTAGACTCTGGATCGAGTCGGGGAGTGAATTGTTGGGGTTTGATTATTTTATATGTGATATTAGTGCATCTGATTAGATGATATGTTTATGGAAATATTTTTAACATGATTAGTTGATGATACTGGCTGATCATAGCTTGCCGACCAGAATCACATGTGGAGTAGAGGGGTCATGCAGGACTACCAGAGATGTTGAAGAGGAGGTGTGGATAACATCCCTACCACAACCTACTAGCACTCCCACCATGGCTTGAACTATAGGTTAACGATTACCTAGTTCAAGAGGACCCATGATGCCTTGAGGGAAGACTACGACAGTTTCTCACGATGAATATAAGGGGTTTGCAATAAGGCAGGGGTCTTATTCCTTACAGGCCCTTAGTCTCCCACAAGATCACCTGGCAGAGTATTGACTCCAGGCTTTTTTTATGTCTACCAAGTCAGTCAAGAGGTGAGTGGCACCCTTGGAGCAAGTGGTGCATCTTGAAGGGCATGTCATGTTACAAAAATGGAAAGAGGTGAGTGGCACCCTTAGATCACGTAGTGCGTCCTGAAGGGCACATCGTGCAAGAGAAACATAAAGAGGTGAGTAGCACCCTTGGAGCACCTAGTGCATCCTAAATGGCATGTCGCGTTATTATTTAATAATTGGATAAACCTAGATGGATTTAGGATGACTAACATGTTAAGGAAGATTTAAAAAATTTCCCCTAATAAAATGTCACCGAGCCTAGGANTATATTATGCTAATTAAAAAAATTATTCATTAAAAAGAAAAAGGGAAAAAGGGTAAGTTTCTGCACATGCCTTTTTTTGTTTAATTAAAAAGGCGAAAGAGGGAAATCTAAAATAATTAGGAAACTAGGAAAAAGTTGGAAACATAAAAATAAAGGGGAAACACAAGGAAAAAAACAGATAGTTTAACTTAGTAAATTATCTAACTTTTAAGAACTTTCTAATTTAAACTCAACTAGTAAATTAATAAGAGGGAAAGTGTTTAAAACTTGTAAGGGGATATGGGGACACCTAGGACTGATTCTAGGAGTGCCTTTAGGTCAGTGAGGGAAATAGGAGTAATTAATTAATTAATGAAATTAATTTATGGAGGATTGAAGGGGATGGGTGACACATGTACGGGGAAGATTTTTATGAATTAGTTTATTAAACATTAAATTAAATGGGATTTTGGAAAAGTAACGGACTTCAAAACTCTATATAATGGATGGAGGAGAAGCATGATGCATCTCTTTTGTTTTGCATAATGTTACACTGCAAAAATATATACTTGATTGACTTAGCTTGTGGGAGTTGGGATACCCAAATCGGTGAGGAGTGGTAGCTCAGCCTTGCAAGGCGAGATGGGAGCTAGTTGATTCTATGGATAGTGTGCATGGCCCCTTTGCAGCTTGAGGGGATAAGGGGGAAGAAGGGTACCTCTATCATTGGCTCTGAGGTACCAATGAAGTCTCATCGGTTGGCAAGAGGGAGTTGCATGAAGCGCGCGAGACATCAACTCAGAGCGGGCGATTGGGAAACGATACGCTTCATCATTTCTGCATGGTAGATTGTTAGTATGAATTATGCTTTTAGTTTTGCATGTTTAATTCTGTAAATAAAATGATTGTATTATCATTCTAGGGGATGACAGAAATTTTCCCCACAACCTTTAGCTCGATGTTGATTTCCCATGGCCTTCAATCCCTGCTTGTCTTGACCGTCTTGTGGTTGATTGACTACCATGATTGTGGTTTATTTTTTCCTTCATCCCTAGGTCCTCACTCCGTGCCTGAGTCGGCCAGGATCCTAATCTATGGTCAACGCTTCGGCGTTAATAGACCTATGGATCTCAATGTCCTTCTTTTATGTGCATGGATGATGAGCAAAGGATGCTCCTATCATCTGTACACCTCTGTTGTTTGTCCTTGTCTGATTGTTGGTCATGCACCTTCTAACAAAAAAAAAATCTACGTATGGACTTCCTTGCGTCGTTGTTGGTTTATCTCTGTGATTTTTTTTGTTCTACGCACCTTAAGGGCTTCACCATGGATTTTATCTATGCTTTGGATGATACAATCTCTGTGATCATTTCAACGACTTTCCCAATGGATCTTTGCATTTCTTTTTCCTGTTTGTGTTTTTCCCCTTGGTTACTCTCATGATTTGCCATTATCAAGACTAAAACCGTGCATTCTAGGACTGCATTTTTGGCCACTGGATGTGACTAAGATTTACCCATGTTACTCTAGCAATTTTCTTATTACTTAATGACATAAAATATGTAAATTCCCTTATGGTACATTTGCACAATGATTTTCCTTATATATTAATGATGGAAATGTAAATTCCCTTATTGTACATTTGCACAACGATTTTTCTTATATATTAATGATGGCAATGTAAATTCCCTTCTAGTATGTTTTCACAATGAGTTTTCTTATATATTAATGATGGCAATGTAAATCCCCTACTGGTTCGTTTTGTACAATGATTTTGCTTATATCTTAATGACAACAATGTAATCTCCTTCTGGTGCTTTTTGTATGGTTACCCTTCTTATATATATATATATATGATGATGATGAATGTGATTCCCTCTCGTGTGCATGCACAACATTTTTGATTATTTAATATTGATGGTGAATAATAAATCCATTCTGTTGTGCATGTATATCGTTTTTGCTTATTTACTATTGACAGTGAACAATAATTCCATCATGTACAACATTTTTTCTTATTTACTATTGACGGCGAATAATAAATCCATTCTAGTGTGCATGTACAATGTTTTTTCTTGTTCACTATTGACGGTGAATAATAAATCTGTTATGGTGTGCATGTACAACCTTTTTTCTTATTTATTGTTGATGGTGAATAATAAATCCATTCTGGTGTGCATGTACAATGTTTTTTCTTATTTATTGTTGACGGTGAACAATAAATCCATTATGTAGAGAGGTTTTGCTTATTTACTATTGACAATGAATAATAAATCCATTATGGTGTGCATGTACAATGTTTTTGCTAATTTACTGTTGACGGTGAATAATAAATCCATTATGGTGTGCATGTACAATGATTTTTCTTATTTACTATTGACGGTGAAAAATAAATCCATTATGTACAATGCTTTTGCTTATTTACTGTTGACGGTGAACAATAAATCCATTATGTATAGTGTTTTTTATTATTTACTATTGACGACGATAATAAATCCATTCTGGTGTGCATGTACAATGTTTTTGCTTATTTGTTTATGAGGGCGAATATATTTCCATTCTGGTGTGTACTGTGCAGAAAATGTCCCTTGACCAGTCCGCAAGTTTTTACTTCTTACCTAGCGAGATTTCCCTCAGGAATGCACTGGTATTCATTATTGCCCTACAATTTTGAAGGGGTTTTATAGCCTGAACTTTTACCTAGATTTTAACTTGATAGTAAACGTTAATTTGATTATGCAAATTTTGAGTTTAATGGTAACAACACTCACCTATTGATACATCCTTGGACAACATTTAATTGCATAGAATTGCCTGTAATGTTTGAACAACCTTTAACAGAGAATAACCATCTTTAATTGGTTTAGACGACCTTAAATTGAATAGACAACCTTGATTGATTAGACAACCTTACTTCTTCCATAGACAGTTATTAATTTAATTTAATTTAGACTTCTCAATTTGGTTTAATATTGATTAAAGAAGACCTGCCGAATTAATGCGAATTTAATGTTATTAGATTGAAATTAATGATTGAATTATAATGCAGAATTTCCTTATTGATTCAAAAGTAATGTTATTTAGATTGAATTTAATGACTAAGGTGTCAATTAGAATGGACAATTGGAGTTTTATTAAATTTTAATCATAAGGTAAGTTAAAGACTAATTTATAATTTAGGCTTGCTAAATTTACATGGATAATCAATGTCAAACAGTTGTAATTGTTGACTAGTTTAGACTTGATGAGTGGGTTGGGTCATTGACGAAGTTGTGCTTGGCTTATGTCTTCCTTGGGTGTCTTCCTTTGGAATCTCGTCGAACTGTTGTTGGGGTATGGGTGTGGTTTCCTTATTGGTATTCGACTGCTAACGCGTCAGATTATCTAGAATCCTCGGTCTAGATAGGCCATGTTTGCGCCAAGGTTATTGATGCATCTATCACCCAGAAAAAAAATGATTCCTAATGAGGGGATCATGACGTGCCCTATGGGATAACGATGAACAAGAAGTTGGCTGAAGTCGGTTCATTCTGTGTGATTTTTGTCGAGCATTACAAGTTTCATTTGGCGCATGGGTTGAATGCCTTCAGGCATTTGGTTTGTGCCCCTTGAGGTTTTAGTCTTTGTTCGTCTAGGCCATTATGTCATGATGGCGGTGTTGTCCCTTAGTTTTGGGTGAGGTCATGTTGCATCAGGTGGGTAGTCATTTCTCCTTGTTGTGTTATGCATGTTCCACCCAGTTACCTTTGTGCCAGTGCATGGATTCATAGTTGCCTTTTGCTTGGATTGCATACTTGCGTTCATCGCTAGTTGTGTGGTTAAAGTGTTGTGTCTCCGCCTTCTTGCCTAAAAAGAAAAAAAAATTGCATCTTTTTTCTTGCTTATAGTTTTAACGATGGGGTTGTTACATGTGGTATCAGAGCGAGTTCAACCCGCGACTTGGGATCACTACGACTTTTGTTGATTGGGTATTTGATTATATTGTTGCTAATTAAGTTTAATTGTATTCATGCAGGTAATCATGGTTAGACGATGTAATAGAGGAAGATGATGGGGTGCTAGGGGAGGAGGCACGACGCCTCCAACAACATCCATGCCTGAGGGGTCCAACCCCCAAGGAGATGAACAGGTTGTCAGGCAAGAGCAAATACCAGTAGGTGATGTGGTTGGAATGATGATACCTTTTCAGCACATGTATGAGGCACTTATCAAGTGTTTGGATAGATATGAGGCAAGAGAACCGAAACCCCCTGAGGGTCCATTGCGTTTTCCAGTTAGTACTGGTAGCATTCACCGTGAACTCGAGAAGCTCAAATTTCCCAAGTTCTTTGGTGTCTTGGATGGTGCAACCGCCGAGGTATGGTTGGATAATATGGAGATGTGCTTTTCACTTCATGACTATACCTCCAACATGAAGTTCCACATGGAAGTGTTTCAACTAAAGGGGAGCTCTCTTCTATGGTGGAAGACTCTCCTACCACAACTGAACATGGCCATCGAAGATGTATAATGGGAATTGTTTGAGGAGCGGTTCTGATACAGGTACCTATTAGAAGAATTCATTAATATTCAACTCAACGAGTTCAACGCCTTATGATAGGGTGTCCATATGGTGCCTAAGTATGAGGCCCATTTTATGGAGTTAATCCAGTATACTCTACATCTTAACACTAAGAAACTTAGGGTCAACAAGTTTGTTTTCATCCTTAATCGCAACATACATGCAAAGGTTAGGATTTTGATGCCTCAAACCTTGCATGATATCATCCAAAAGGCCCTCATAGGATAGGAGGAGCTTATCAGTGGGGGTCAGAGAAGGACTCTAGTGTGACCAGGAAGGCAAGTGTCATCTGGTGCACAACAACATCAGAAACCAGCCAGACATACGCCAGGATATCGTGGATTCCATAGGGGATCCACTTTCACTACACCTCGATGATCGATACCTCAATAGATGACACCTTATCGGGGACCAGAACATCAGCAGCAACGTCGACCGCAATAGCATCATTTTAGGCCTATTCAGTAGAAAAGACCAGGATTCCAGGCCAGTAGGTCGTAATCTTCTACTTTGGGTACCATGAGTACTGGAATGAAGAAGGGGTGTTGGACATGTGGGGAGCCACACTACCAGTGCGACTGCCCAGTGGAGAGGAATAGATCATCTGGATTAGCTGGAACAACTATCGTGGGAGATTTGGGCAAGGCCCATTAGATTCATGCAGTGCTGAATAACCACCAGGAAAAGCATCGGTCGACTGTTCTCGAGACATCATGTACCATCGCTGAATAGACCCTTAGTATTTTGATAGATCGTGGTGCTACTAAGACTTTCATTTCTGGTGCAATGCTAAAAAGGCTTAAGGTAAAGGAATTCAAACATGATGAGTTTAGCTTCGTAGAGATGGCTTCGGGAGCCAAACAGAAGGTTGGAGGAAAGGTTATGGGTTGCGCCATCAACCTAGGATATTTTTTCACCAGGGCCAACCTGTACGTCATGATCTTAGGATCTTATGACCTTGTGATCAGTATGGACTGTTTGGAATCGCATGAGGCGACACTCAAATGCAATACAAAATGGTTGAGCTTGGTCAATGATGAGAGGAAAAGACACGTGATTGTAGGATGGAACCATGGATTTTCTCTGAGGTTCATCTCTTCCTTGAAACTACAGAAGAGCATGCACAAAGGATGTAAGCTTTATGTGATTCTTGTGTTAAACGAGATGGTAGTAGTGGAAGGTCTAGAACCCCTTCCGGTGGTGAGAGAGTTTGCGGATGTCTTCCCAGAGGAGTTACCTGGGATGTTGCCAGAGAGGGAATTGGATTTTACTATAGACCTAAAACCATGGACTAAACCGATAGGGAGAATGCCTTATCGAATGTAGACCCTGGAGTTACGGGATTTAAGAATGCAACTAAAAGAATTTCTGGACCTGGGACTAATACGTCCAAGTGTGTCACTGTGGGGTGAACCTGTTATTTTAATACAATATAAGGATATTTCGTGGAGGCTTTGCATTGAATATCATCAATTGAACAAGTAAATGATCAAGAATCAATATCCATTTCTGAGGATAAATGATCTTTTTGATTAGATGAAGGGTGCAACAGTGTTCTCAAAGATCGATTTGCGATCAGGGTATCACCAGTTATGGATGAAGGAGGATGATGTCCCTAATACCACCTTTAAGATGAGGTCTAGACATTACGACTTTACTTTTTGACCATTTGTACTAACAAACGCCTCATGGGTATTTATGATTTTGATGAACGGGGTGTTCTGTGAGTACTTGGACAAGTTCATCCAAGTATTCATTGACAATATTTTGATTTACTCTTGGACGACAAAGGAGCATGACGAGAACTTACGCTTGGTACTACAGTTTCTGCGAGAGCACAAATTGTATGGGAAGTTGTCCAAATGATCATTTTATCAATCGAATATTCACTACTTAGGGCATGTCATCTCCGACGAAGGTATCATTGTGGATTCAGCAAAGGTCGGGCCTATTATGGAATGGCCTGCGATGTTGATTTCTGTCATAGCCTTTAGCTCGATGTTGATTTCCCACGGCCTTCGATCCCTACGTGTCTTGACCGTCTTGTAGTTAATTGATTGCGATGATCATGGTTTACTTTTTCCTTCGTCCCTAGCTCCTCACTCCGTGCCTTAGTAGTCGGCCAGGATCCTAATTTACGATCATCGCTTCAGCATTAATGGACCTATGGATCTCAATGTCCTTCTTTTATGTGCATGGATGATGAGCGAAGAATGTTCCTGTCATTCGTCTACCTCTGTTGTTTGTCCTTGTCTGATTGTTGGTCATGTGCCTTCTAACAAAAAGAACTTCTGCGTATGGACTTCCTTGTGTCCTTGTTGGTTTATCTCTATGCTTTGTTTTGTTCTCCGCACCTTAAGGGCTTCACCATGGATTTTCTCTGTGCTTTGGATGATATAATCTTTGTGATCATTTCAATGACTTTCCCAATGGAACTTTGCGTTTCTTTTTTTTGTCTGTGTTTTTCCCCTTGGTTACTCTCGTGATTTTCCGTTATCAAGACTGGAACCATGCATTTTAAGACTGCGTTTTTGGCCATTGGATGTCACTGAGATTTACCCTTGTTACTCTAGAAATTTTCTTATTATTTAATGACATAAAATATGTAAATTCCCTTCTGGTATATTTGCACAATGATTTTCCTTATATATTAATAATGGAAATGTAAATTCCCTTATTGTACATTTACAAAACGATTTTTCTTATATATTAATGATGGCAATGTAAATTCCCTTCTGGTAAGTATGCACAGTGATTTTGCTTATATGTTAATGATGGCAATGTAATTTCCCTTCTGCCATGTTTGCACAATGAGTTTTCTTACATATTAATGATGGCACTGTAAATCCCCTACTGGTGAGTTTTGTACAACCATTTTGCTTGTATCTTAATGACAGCTATGTAATCCCCTTCTTCTGCATTTTGTATGGCTACCTTGGTTATATATTAATGACGATGAATGTGATTCCCTCTCGTGTGCATGTACAATGTTTTTTCTTATTTACTGTTGACGGTGAATAATAAATCCATTCTAGTGTGCATGTATAGCGTTTTTGCTTATTTACTATTGACAGTAAACAATAATTCCATTATGTACAATATTTTTGCTTATTTACTATTGATGGTGAATGATAAATCCATTCTGGTGTGCATGTACAACGTTTTTTCTTATTTACTGTTGACAGTGAATAATAAATCCGTTTTGGTGTTCATGTACAACGTTTTTTCTTATTTATTGTTGACGGTGAATAATAAATCCATTCTGGTGTGCATGTACAATGTTTTTTCTTATTTACTGTTGATGGTGAACAATAAATCCATTATGTAGAGTTTTTTTTCTTATTTACCATTGACAGTGAATAATAAATCCATTCTGGTGTGCATGTACAACG
>SNQJ01S0210293.1:9372-25378 GCA_010110895.2 Picea sitchensis
ACCTAACGACATATTAGACCAAGTAGATCTTAACTAACTCCTAAGTGTCTAAATATCCTAACATACAGGTCAAGTAGAAAACTGCGCACTAAGGCAATAGATCTACACATAGAGATTTCTTTCTTTCCTTAAGTTACCAACAATCACAGTTTCAGGTCCCAGCAACATAACCATTTGTTGGCACAGGGGAAGACCCAGGGTTCAATGCTACAACAACACACCAAAAAAACCCTAACTACTGGCCCTTTCAGAAGCACCTACGAAGTAGATGAAGTATCACCCGAGGTAGAGGCAGGGGTGGTTGCAGGACTCCAGTGTCTGCAAAATTAGCTAGGACACATATCATAAAGCACATAGAAACCACAACGTAGGATATACATGGTTCACCCCCACCCTGGGGCTATGTCCACCAACTCTTCTTCTTTATTTCTTTCTGTCAATCTTCTACATGGATAGAGCCATGATATCTTACTCCGTAGAGGACATGAGATCTGTGCACCTCGCTAGATCCTCCTTCCCTAAAGTACAACACAAATCCTTCCACAATCTCTTACAATCACTTGCACTTAGCTTTGTAAGTCTCACATAGTGTGCACAAAGCAATTACAATTACCACTTGTACCTAGAAATTAACTCTTAGCACTTAGCATCACATACTTATCCCTCCTTCGATCACATAGATCGAAATACTTCCTACATAGCCTAGCTTTCTATTTATGCATTACAAAATGGGCCTAAACATGGGTAAATCCATGGGCTGACATCCCCATTCCCATTACATAAGCCCAAAACCCCAAAATCCCTAAAAAGGGGTCGAGATCCCGCAATCTCTGCTTTGACTTGTGCTCTGTCTTCGACAACCTGTCGAAGTCCCAAAAGTAGGTCAAACATGACCAAGGATCCTCAAAACTTGGTCGAGGGCCAACAAGTGTTATATCAATGTAGAATTATCATCCAATAGTTTCAGAGTAAATAAACAATGAACAAATGATCAATCACACACATACACAGTTCACCAGTATTTTACGTGGAAACCCCAAGCGAGAGAAAACCACATAATGCTTTTTATTATATGTATTTAAGAATCACATTCATTGGAAGAAACAACTTCCTTTGTTTTCCAGATGCAACTGGAAGGAGGCTCCAACCCCCTAGTTTCTCAGGATACAAATTCTCTAGCTACAAATAGAAGGAGGCTACAAGCCCCTATTTTCTCTGGCTATAACTGGAAGGTGGCTACAACCACCTGTCTTTTCCTCGTACAACTGCCTTGATGTAGAAGTAGAACGATGGAACCACTGTCACACTATCACTGTGAGATATACTACTGTAAACCTATACCAATCAACCTACACCAAACAAATTGTACCAATAACTTGAACCATGCAGCAACCTGTACCTCAACCTGTAATCAACCTGTACCATAAACAAGTGCATCAACCATGCACCAACCTCAACCAAAATCCCTCATCAATTTCATCATCCAAATATGATTTTTAACTCTGTAATAGACCTGGTGTATATGATCACATACCTGCAAACCTTACTATACTTTAACAACAAGCGACTAGCATTTTCATCAAACTTTACTTTAGTCTTACATGACTAATTTTCAATTAGTCAAAAACCCTAACTTTCAATAATCATAACTGTGTACCTGTAATGAATAAATATCTAAAAATGATAAACAATATTCTTCAGTGTCTTTTATGCAATTCCTCCATATTTCACTACTTGGAATCTCTCAGAAAAGGAGTTATAGCAAAAATGACATACCTTGTTGAATTCTGACTTATTCTAGAGAGCGAACTTGTAGAGCATGCCCCACACAAAAAAGTTGTTGTATGGATCTGAATATTGTACAAAGAATACTATATACTGTACTCTAACCAATACATTTGGTTTTATTTAATTTGGATCTATTATGAAGAAGTTATGACGTTTTTACCTGAAACATCTGTTTTAGACTAGTTTCAGGACTAGCCACAAACCCTATTTTCCACGATGTGTAACTCCAAAAATACAACGACCCACAAGATGAAATTTGCATCACAACTACTTGGATATGTTTCCTCAATGGCCTCCCAATTTCATGGTCTGAATCATTCTAGTTTTTTTTTTTTTGAAGAAAATGGTGAGACGACCTGTAAAGAACATACCTTAGAAAGCAACATCAAAATAATTTATCCTCCCTTGAATTTTGGCCTTATTTACTTCACCTTCCCTCTGAAATTAGGATTAGATATCATTTGGTTACCTCAGTCACCTATAGATATTCAATATGCTCAAGTGTAATTAAAATGAGAGAGCCCTGCCTCTTATTTATACTTTCATGTAGCTTCCTCAAGGGGTTACATTTTAACCATCTTAACCCAATTTCCTTATTTTAGAGCTAACTCACTTCTAACCACTTGTCAACTTAGTAATTTATCCATTAAATTTATTATTTAAATAATTTATTTTGTATCCACTTTCACTTATAGTACACTCATCACTTCACTTTATTATTTAAATTACCTTCTAACCATCTTAACCCACTTTTCTTATTTTAGGGCTAACCCACTTCTAACCAATTGTCCACTTAGTAATTTCTCCATTAAATTTATTATTTAAATAATTTATTTTGTATCCACTTTGACTTATATTACACTCATCACTTCACTTTATTATTTAAACAATTACTTCTTTGCAACCACTTTTACTACTTTGACCTTTTGGGGCTTCTAGATGACTCATGAGGGTTCTCCAACTTCACATGGCCATAACTCTCTAACCGTGAGGAGTTATGTGACGTTCCACATACCACAAGAAATGTCATGACATGTACTATCCATCTAGAATAGTATTACCTACAAACATATCAAAACTCATACCATTATCCATCAAACAAACTTGGGTCCATTACCCAAACCATTGTGCTACTGTAACTCACTACCTGACTTTCTTCAAGGGTTGACATCAATGAAAACCAACCCAATTAATCAACAATTTGAGAACTTGTTTGTTCTGATGAGGTATTTTTGATGTACATTAATATATGGATCTTTTATTTGTTTTATTTTCTCATCATGATGCATTTGACTCGAGATCCTTGGAGGGTGTATTCATTTGTCTTTGCAGGACCTAGTTGGTGGAAATATTTGGAAGAACAAGCCTAGATTGTGATTCCTTGGGGCTTGAACCCATAGGTTAGATACCAGTACCCACACATTGGATGATGATGAAATGCCTTTGGAGGCCTAAGAGACACCTTGGAGGATCTCACCTAGCCCCTATAAGCCAAACGACTTGCCTTTGTAGGCCAAAACATCACCTTTAAGGGATTGACATCACCCTTGTTAGAAAAACAAGATCGCGGAGCAATAAAAAAAAATGTGGGAATAAAACACAGAAGATAGACAATACAATAGAGACATAGATATATGTGGTTCACCTAGTGTGGGCTATGTCCACCAGAGAAATTTCCAGGTCCTTCCTTTTTATTATCCAGCAAAATGAAGGGATACAACCTACAACACACCCGCTGTAATTTCCTCTTCTTTATCTCATAGTATCCTCTCTCAGAATACAATATTCATGATAATACACAGATGCAATAAAATTCGCTTATAAAATAGGGTTTCCTTCTAGGGAAAAAATCCCTAACATAATATCTACTGTTAGATCTGTGACTTAATGATGAATGGTCAAGATTGACTATGAAATTACAATATACATTTACAAGGAAATTTTCCTTTAGGGGATTCACCCCTGAACTCCCACTTGCCCCCAGACCCTGCAGGGGGGGTAAGCCCCCCTTGCAACCCCCCCTCGTGAAGGGGTGTACAGTCTTCATGGGGTATAAAAATAGCTGAAAACAAAGGCATATGAATCAGGAAGATAATCATGCTCCACAACCAACAATCTCCCACTTGGAGACCGATCACAACTACTCCACCGATGTTGTATCTGCTAGACTATGATCTTTCTTGGACTTGGTAAATTTATCATCTCCTCCTTCATACATGAAGGCCAAGTGAAACTAATATTGGACTTGGTAAATTTATCATCTCCTCCTTCATACATGAAGGCCAAGTGAAACTAAGCAGGAACTCAATTTCTCCCTGGTTACTCCCTTTGTTAACATCTTTGCAATATTCTGGCTAGTATGTATCTTTTCCAACTTCAAATGTCCATATTACAAGACAGATCGTATGGAATGGTACTTGAGTTGTATATGATTAGTCTTCTAATGGAAGACCGATTTCTTTGCAATATGAATGGCACTCTCGCTATCACATTACAACTTGCTATTCTCCTACTTCTCTCCCAATTCCTCCATAAACCTCTATAACCAAATAATCTCTTTACTAGCCTCTGTCGCAACAATATACTCTGCTTCCATTGTTGAAAGTGAAACAACATTTTGCAGTTTCGAAATCCAACTACTGTTTTTCCACCTATAGTAAAAACATACCCCGTGGTGCTCCTCCTGCTATCTTTATCACCTACCATATATGAATCAACACATCCCTGTAGAACAATGTCTGAACCTCCAAAACATAATTAATGAGTAGCAACACCTCTCAAATACCTAAGAATTCACTTTACTACCTCCCAATGTTCTTTACTTGGATTGTTCATATACCTGCTCACAATTCCCACTACATGTGCAATATCTGGTCTTGTGAAAACCATCACATACATCAAAATTCCAATTGATGATGAATAAGAGACCCTAGACATGTAGTCTATCTCCACCTGTGTCTTGGGACACATTTCCTTGGTTAATTTAAAATGGCTAGCCAAAGGTGTACTAACTGGTTTTTCATTTTGCATTCTAAACCTATCCAACAACTTCTCCATGTACTCACCCTGAGACAATGTCCATTTATGATTTTTCTTGTCTGTTGTTATTCTCATACCAAATATTTTCTTTGCAACACCCAAATCCTTCATCGCAAATGAATTAACTAATTTATTTTTGAGCACATTTATATCTTTCATATTAGACCTTGCAACAAGCATGTCATCTACATACAATAGCAAGATAATATAACTTCCATTTATATCTTTTTAAAATAAACACAATGATCAAAATGACATATACTATAACCTTGTTCTGTCATAAACCTGTCAAACTTCAAATACCACTGCCTTGGAGCTTGATTTAGGCCATACAATCTCTTCTTCAACCTGCATACCAAATTCTCCTTTCCTTTGAACTCATACCTCTGTGGCTACTACATATAAATCTCTTCCTCCAAATCCCCATGGAGAAAAGTTGTTTTTACATCTAACTATTCAAGATGCAAATATTCTACTACCACAAGACTTAAAATAGTTCTAATTGAAGTCATTTTAACAACATGAGAAAATATTTCATCAAAACCTATACCTTTGTTTTGTGCAAACCCATTTACAATAAGTCTAGCCTTGTACCGCTTTTTTCCTCCATCTTCGTCCTTCAACATGTAAGCCCATTTATTCTTCAATGCTCGTTTTCCTGTAGGAAACTGAACCAAGTCCCAAGTCTGTTTATTTACCAAGGAATCCATTTCTTCTTTCATGCCTTGTTCCCACTTCCTTTTAGTGTCTACCTACATTGCCTCTTCATAACTTTTTGGTTCACCAGAATCAGTCAACAATAAATAGTACAATGAAGGAGAGTATCGTCCAAGGGGGTCTACTTAACCTGGTAGATATTCTAACAACACTTGTAGGAGTTTGAGGTACCTGTTCGTCATGTTGTTGTACATTTTGATTTTCTGTTACCTTTGGAATTTCTTTTTCAATGATCTCATCAAGCACTGTGTATTCTGGTTTTTCTTTTTCATGTTTCTTTCCCTGCAACTAATCTTTGTACATGACCTTCTCATTGAATATGACATATCTACTCCTAATGATTTTGTGATTTTTCATAATCCCATAAGAGATAACCAAAATCATTAACATCGTATCCAATAAAGGTACACTTCTTGGATTTTTCCTCAAGCTTTGTTCTATTTTCTTTGTCAATATGGAAAAATGCTTCACAACTGAAAGTCTTAAAAAAAAATAGTTTACCCTTTTACCTGTCCATGCCTCCTCTGGAATTCCACCATCCAAAGAGCTTGAAGGTCCTTTGCTTATTAAGTAAACAAAAATATCTACAACATCTTCCCAGAACTTTAAGGGCAACCCAACATGTAATCTCATACTCCTTTCACGCTTCATGATTTTCTAGTTCATCCTTTCTGACACACCATTTTCTTGTGGTGTTCCTGGAATTGTCTTCTCTCTACAAATCCCATGGTATGAACAATAATCATCAAACTCCTTGTTGCAATATTCACCTCCATTGTCTGATCTAAGACACTTCAACATTTTTCCTGTCTCATTCTCAACCGAAGCTTTCCATTTCTTAAAAGTATAAAAAACATCAGATTTTTTCGAATGCAATAAACCCAAGTTTTTCTAGTTGCATCATCAATAACAATAACATAATAATGAGAGACACCAAGAGATGATACCTGAGTTGGTCCCCATACATCTATATGCACAAGCTCCAACCTTTCGCTCTTTTTTTCTTTTTTGACTCTGAGAAATCTGACTCTCTTCTGTTTTCCATAAACACAATGCTCACATAAATCCAAATCAATTTGTTTAAGATCTGACAACAAATTTATTTTTTGAAGTATCTACATCCCCTTCCTACTCATGTTTCCAAGCCTATGATGACACACTATTGTATCCATTCCTGAAGCTAAAGAGATAGATGAATCAATATTACCACTACATAAATACAATGTACCTACCTTCTCTCCTTTTTCTATCACCAATGATCCTTTGGTGACCTTCCACGCCTTATCTGTAAATATAGATATACGACCTTCACTTGCCAACTTCCCTATTGAAATTATCTATTTCCTTAGATATGGTACATGTATTACCTCTTTCAATAACCATTGGTTTCCATTATTTTTATTTATTTGTGCCTTACCCATTCCAACAATTTTGCATGTTGCATCATCACCCAAATGAACTTGTCAAAAATCACCTGGAACATAATCTAGAAAATGTTTCCTATGGGGTTTGGCATGAAATGAAGCCCCTAAATATACTACCCAAGACTAAAACATATTATCTACAGAAAGAATCAAATCATCTTGTAACACATCACATGTTACATTTGTTTCTTGATTTTTCTCTTGTTGTGCATCTCTTTGTGATCTAGGTGGATATTGGTGGCCACCCACCTATTCCAACTGGCTCCTCTTGTCCATTTTTAGTTGAACATGTTCTTCTGTAATTATTTGTAATTGTGGGTTCTACAATTGTGGGGTTTTATGAATCCCTACACATATTCCAGGTGTATAATGGTGGCCTCTCACCTAATCCAACTGGATTATTTTGTATGTTTTCATGTCAGCACATCTTGCTGTACTTCCAAGGCCGTTTTGGAGTCCTAAACAATGTTTTTTGTCTCACCATAGTCAAACTGTAGATAAATTCAGATTTTGACAACGTAATGTGTATTTCTATGAAAGACCTTTCCAACGGGCTATCACGCACCTAAAACAGAGTTCGTATGCAAAATTTATGACCCTGGGAAGTTGAGGTACCAACTTACCCATAGGGGCCCACATGACTTTTGGCGTTTCACCTCCTAGGGTTAGGTTTTTGGATGTCTAGGGTTTTGGAATTCATGAGTAATATTAAAAAGGCCTATGGAGCCTCATTGGAATCATTTTTCTCAGACGGATACATGTAGCATCCACATCTCTTCTCAGAGATAGCTACCACCATTCGAGCAAGTGTTTTAGTTCTGCAGTTTTACATTTTTAGCCTATTTTCATTTAATCAATAAAATATATTGTTCACTGGATATCTATGTTATTCTTCATATCTCTATGTTTATTGTATTCAGTCTATTAATTAGTTCGTTACGCTCCTAAATATGGATTAGTGGTATCAGAGAGATATTCTCTTCATTTATTTTTCTTCGTGCATGTCCCTGACACAATTTGGGTACAAGAAATTGGGACTCAAACCAATCGATCCATTGCAATATCGGCCACGCTGAGGTCAACAAAAACCCATGGGGGATGAAAATAAAGATGATGGAGTAGGAGATACTATTAACATGTTGCTCGAGGAAGCCCTCATGCAACAAAGGAACAAAATGATGGACAAATTTTCTCAGATCCTTCGACGACTGCCCAAGGGAGAAGCATCTTCATCAAGCAACCATGCAACCCCCTTCAAGGTACATGAAAATTTTGATATTCCATTATTTGAAGGACTAATAGATGTGGATGTTGTAGATAAGTGGTTGAATCTGCTCAAAGGGTATTTTTCGGTCCACATTTTTTCCGATAGGGATAATATTACTTTTGCACTGCTCAAGGCCATCCCCCATGTTAAGGATTGGTGGGATACTTAATCTGAGCAAAGAGTCGTAGATGAATTTGCAATATTTGTGGTGGCCCCTACATGGGATTCCTTTCAGGATTCCATTAAAGAACAATACCACCCTATTGGAAGCTACGAGGACCAATACACCAGATGGACCACCCTGCGTCAAGAAAGGGACTAGACAGTACCATATTTCACCATTATTTTCCATACCCCGTGCACAAAATTGGGTATAAAAGATTCTGAGTGTCATATGGTGCTCAAATATCGTGGCTGTTTGCATAGATACATTCAAACATAAATGGAGTTTTTTTACATCGCCACATTAGGCATGACTTATAAATACGCTGTCAGGATCAAGAAGAAATTTAAGCAGAAGAGGCGAGAGTTTGGATATGAAAACTCCTCACAACCGAAGTAGGGAAAATGCGGCCCCAACCCACACAACAAGGGACCAAGCCAAGATGGACATTCTCAGGAAAACCAGTCCAAGCCGCAACACAAGAAGGGCAATGGAAAGATGAAGGACATGGGAAAATGGTGTGAGTAGCATAAAATCCCTTGGCACAACACTGAAGAATGTCGCTCCAAGCAGTCACTCATGGCCGAGTTGAAGGCGTCCGAGTTAGAGGTCGATTCTGATTCTGAATCAAATCCTGAAGGAGGGAAGAAAATTATTGATGCTAAATCCAGTGCCACTGTCACTACCAACAAAGTCTGGCCAAGTGAACCTGAAGAACCAGAGAAAGGGGAACGCTTCTTTCACTCACAGATGTGGGTCAAGGGGGCTCCACTGCATTTCATTGTCGATAGCAGCAGTCAAAAGAACCTGATTTCAGAAGAGGTCGTCAAGCGGCTGGACCTGCCAACGACACCGCACCCACACCCATACACCATCGGTTGGTTTTTCTAAGGAAGAGATCGTGTCAGCCAACAGTGTTAGCTGCCCTATGGCATCAAGCCTTTTAAATATGAGGTATTGTGTGATATTTATCCCCTTGAATTTTGTGATGTTCTTTTAGGATAACCATATTTTTGGAAGCGTCATGCTGTGTATGAGTCTAGACCTCGCATTGTTATTATTACTTTGGGTAGACAATTAGACAGGATACCAGAGGCAACGCCTCCTACCGCCATTTCTTTAACCTCTGCTAAGCAATGCAGTAAGGTCATTTCATAGACCGGGAAGTTCGTCTTCTTTGTGATATGTGCTCACAGTAAGCAGAAGGTCATCACCACATCCGTGGCCTCTACACAAAGCCTCTCTTTGTAGTATAAGAAAGTGGATAAGATCATGGAAGAATACTTATACATCTTCTTCTTAACCACCGGGGTATTGACGCACTGCCAAGTCAAGCATCCAATTGATCTGACCCACGGTGCACTTCTACCTAATTTAATAGTCTATCGTTGCTCACTGATGGAGAATGATAAAATCAGGTGTCATATCCAAGATCTTCTTCAAAAGGGGCATATCAAACCCAACTCCTCCCCTTGCAAAAGAACTATTGTACTGGTGCAGAATAAGGACGGGACTTGGTAACTCTGCATTGATTACAGAGCCTTAAACAAAATCAGAGTCAAGAACCGGTACCCAATTCCCAATATTGATGACCTTCTTGACCAAATAAAGGGGGAAAAGTTCTTCAACAATATTTACCTAAAGTCCGGCTACCACTGGGTTCCCATCAAACCAAATGATGTATGGAATACAACCTTCAAATCTAAAGAAGGTCTCTTTGAATGGCTGGTCATGCCCTTTGGATTAACAAATGCACCAACCACTTTCATGAGGTTGATGGATGATGTATTGAGACCCTTCACCAAATCCTTTGTGGTGGTATATTTTGGATTACATCCTCATATTCAAAAGAACATGGGAGGAGCACATGCGGCATATTCAACATGTTTTGAACACTTTACGGTAGTACAAGCTATAAGCCAACTTGGAAAAATGCTATTTTGTCATGATCAGGGTCCAATAATTGGGAAACATTGTTGATGAGCATGGGGTACATGTTTATCCAGCTAATATCCAATTCATATGTGACTGGCTAGCCCCGACCACACTAACCAAGCTTCAGGGCTTCTTTGGATTGGCCAACTTCTACCAATGGTTCGTGTTGGGATTCTCCCATATTGCATGGGCCCTAGGTGAGGTGACCAAGGGCGGTGACAGGGAAAATGTTAGGTAGCTAGAGAGGTAGTAGGGGGGGATAGAGGACCCATAGTGATAATAGTGGAGACCATTCAAAGTAAGGTGGGATAGGTCCACTATAGTATTAAATAAGGCCCACTATGGTAGTTAGATATAATAAATGTAAGAGGAATTACTAGAAGGTTATAATTCTAGAAGGTTCCTCCTCTAGAATGTTCTTAGGTGGTTAGTAGCACTATATAAAGGGGCTCAAGAAATGTAATGGGTCAGGAAGATAATTATTGTATTTGGAGCAGTAGCTCAATAGGAGGATGCCCCCTCAAAGAGGCAAGTGAACATGAGAGGATCCCTTCCATAATAGGATCCATTGTATGGTGTTGCCATACCTCAATGGTTTTGATATAATAATGTGTGGTTCTTCTATATTGTTCTTTGAATATTTTTGGTGTTTCTGCATGCAAGTATTTGGTTCTTAACAAGTGGTATCAGAGCACTTTCCTTGGCAGGAAGTGTGGGAAAATATTTTTTTTGCAGATTTATTTTTTAGGAAAAAAAGAGGGACACAACATTCCATATGATTTCTATAGGTTTTGGCACAAAATTTGTAAAAAATGGTTTTATATATGATTTCCTCTTAGAAAAACACCCATGTTAAAAAAAAACATTGTCTGAAATAGAGTCCGAGAAGTCAAGTTATTTGCATTTTAAAATTTGCAATTTTCAGGGGTTTTTTTTTTCGTGGACGACCGCATGATTTTTCTGATTTTTGTAGCATCTGGGGATGAATTTTTAAAAAACAAATTGTAGATCCAAGTTCCTCTCACAATTTCACCCAATTTCAGAAAACAAATCTTCCAAATTGGAGCTATGGAAGTGAAGATATTATTGATTTAAAATCAACTATTTTTGGGGTTTTTCGTGACAATGATAGGACTGCAGAGTTCATAACTTTTCACAGGGTGCTCAGATTGCTACCAGATTAATACCATTGGATAAATTATCTTAAGAGATTTATTTTGGTATATTTTATGTGGTGTTTTCAATGTCTATTTCATCTCAAACCCTCAAATAAATTCTACATATGACTAAAGCATTCAAAGCCCAATTGAATTACACATTACATGACTTTGTAGATGGCCTCACAGGCGGCCTCATAGACAATTTTCTTAGTATTAAAGATTCATTGGATAACATGCAGGAGATATTTCTTATGGTGGACATCATGGATGAATATAATCAAGAAATATATTCTTGGTATTATTTTGAGGTCGATTGTGATGAATGGTGTATGGATATTTGTCATTTATGGTATGACAACCACTTTCATATTTTATTTGATGACTCTAATCCACCTTCTGTAGAGAACATAAATGTGAAAAATCAAGAGCCAATGATTTTTACCAGTGTCCATCCTGCATATTCTACAGTGGTATTATTCCTTCCAGATTCTTCTACGACCCTTTTCCACTATGTGGATGGATCTTCTTATTTGGATCCACATGACAAGTGTCAGTATTTGAAGCATCATTTTGAGTTGGTTATTGGGTTCCAAAATATTCCATGGGTATTTCACATGAGAACTTGTACATGGGACCCGGGTTTACAATGGAGGTTGGACTACTTCAACATGTTGGCTTTCCTTTCTACATGGGACCTTGGTTCTCCAGTCTCCTTCAACGTTATGGTCCAAAATTATCCATGGAACCCTGGTATATGGTTGTACATCAAGCATTGAGAACAACACTTTCATAAGGGGGATGGAATGTTAGGTAGAAAGAGAGGTAGTAGGGGGTGGCAGAGGGCCCATAGTGATAATAGTGGAGGCCATTCAATGTAAGGTGGACTAGGTCCACTATAGTATTAAATAAGGCCCACTATGGTAGTTAGATATAATAAATGTAAGAGGATTACTAGAAGGTTATACTTATAGAAGGTTCCTCCTCTAGAATGTTCTTAGGTGGTTAGTAGCACTATATAAAGGGGTTCAAGCAATGTAATGGGCCAGGAAGATAATTATTGTATTTGGAGTAGTAGCTCAATAGGAGGATGCCCCCTCGAAGAGGCAAGTGAACATGAGAGGATCCCTTCCATAATATGATCCATTGTATGGCGTTTCTCTACCTCAAGGGTTTTTATATAATAAAGTGTGGTTCTTCTATATTGTTCTCTGAAGCTTTGTGGTGTTTCTGCATGCAAGTATTTGGTTCTTAACATAAAATTTCGTGTGGGGGAAGGAACAACAAAGAGAATTCAACGCTCTGAAGCATCGCTTGTGCTTAGCTCCAGTACTCTCCTTTCTTGATCTGTAACAACCGTTTGAGATTGAGAATGATGCATATGACTATGCTATAGGTGCAGTCCTCACTCAACATGATCATCTAGTAGCATACCATAGTGATACACTCTGAGACACTGTCTAGAAATACCCCATGTATGACAAGGAAATGCATTTCATTATACAAGTGTGTCGTTAATGGAAACATTACATTCTAGGAAAGGAGATGATCATCCACACTGATCACAAGCCTCTGCAGTTCATACAGACATAGGGGAAATTGCAGAATGATCACCATTAGAAGTATTCCACCTACCTACAACATTTCCATCTCAACATCAAGTATAAGACATGGATCTCAAATCGTGTCACTGGATGCCTCAGTCGAACTCCTGTGGTTTCACTCACCACTGTGCTCCATTCCTGTGGACATGAGGCATATGAGTGGACCCAACGTTATAAAAAATATCCATACTTCATCACCACCTATCAGCTCTTGGGTACATGCGCAACTATCACCGATTTTCACATTCAGAACGAACTATTATGCCATATGGGCCATCTCTGTGTTCCTACAAGCGAACATGCAAATATGATCTAGGAAGCCCACTACAGTTGAGTGGCAAGAAATTTTGGCGTCAAGAAAACTATGGCCGTTCTTCAGAAACATTTTTATTGGCAAAAACTTTGACATGACATCAGAAAGTATATCATATCTTGCACTACCTGTGACATTTCCAAGCCAACCATCATGAAACAAGGCTAATACACCCCTCTTCCTACTCCAGAGAAACCTTGGGAATCCATCTCCATGGATTACATGTCTGGCCTTCCATCCACCTAGCACGTCAATGACTGCGTCTTTGTGGTCATTGGTCGGTTTTTGAAGATGGCCATCCTCACCGCTTGCAAGAAGAATATCACAACGGAAGATACTGCCAAGCTCTTCTTCGAATGAGTGTGGGTCCATTTTGGGATACCAAAAACCATCATATCCAACTGGGGCAACAGGTTCCTCAACACATTTTGGTCAAGTCTCTAGTCAATGTTGGACACCAAGCTCACTAAATCCACTACTTTCCACCCCCAAATAGACGACCAAGCAAAGTTTGTCAATCGAATGATTGTTCACATCCTATGCATGTACAACTCTAAGAATCCATACACATGGGATTAGAGTCTCCCCTATGTTCAACACAGTTACAAAAAGGCTCTCCATAAATCCACTAACCATAGCCCATTTTAGGTGGGACTGGGACTCCAACCCTTGGGTCCCATTGATTTTGCATTACCTCTTGCCACCACACAGACAAATTCTTCCTATGTTTAGTCTGAGATCGAAAAAACCACCAGATTCATTGAGAGGATTCAACACATCCACCAAAAGGTCTAGGAGATTTTGTAGAAATCCAATGCTAAGTACAAGCATGGCCATGATCAACACAGAGTATCGCACTAGTTTCAGGTTGGCGACAAAGTTTGGTTACATTTGCAGAAGGAGCGCCTCACAAGTCCCCATCGAAAGCTACACCCACTTCTCTATGGGCCTTACACTATCACCAAGGCTGTGGGTAGCAATGATTTTGAGCTCAACAATCCACCCTTCCTTGGCCTGCACCCATTGTTCAATGTGGACCTCCTTCGACCATATTTTCCACCATTATTGGACACCTTAGAGATCACAGAACAATTGAGACCAACAAAGATCAACCCTGACTGCATGGAACAAAGCTCCATTGATCAGATAGTGGACACATAGGTCAAGGGCACTCGCCAACAGTGGATCCAACAACTCCTACACCAAAGCAAGGGGCTCACCAAGGGCCAAATCCAACAAAATTTTCCTCACCTGATGGGCGAACTCAACGCAATGGAGACCATTTCTTCCTAATGGGGGAGGATTGATCTAGGTGGATATCGGTGGCCACCCACCTATTCCAACCGGCTCCTCTTGTCTGTTTTTAGTTCAACACGTTCTTCTGTACTTCTTTGTAATTGTGGGTTATATACTTCTAGGGTTGTCTGAAGCCCTAAACATATTCCAGGTGGCCTCTCACCTAATCCAACTAGATTTTTTTGTATGTTTTCATGTAAACACATCTTGTTGTACTTCTAGGGCCGTTTTGGAGGCCTAAATAGTGTTTTTTTGGCTTTCCATAGTCAAACTATAGACAAAGACAAAGTTTGATGGCGTAATGTGTATTTATCTGAAATACCTTTCCAACGGGCTGTCACGCGCCTAAAACTGAGGTCGTATGCAAAAGTTACGACCCCGTGAGGTTGAGGTACCTACCCATAGGGGCCCACATGAATTTTGGCGTTTCACCTCCTAGGGTTATGTTTTTGGATGTCTAGGGTTTTGGAATTCATAAGTAATATCAAAAAGGCCTCTGGAGCCTCATTGGAATCATTCTACTGAGACAGATGGACATAGAAGCCACATCTCTTCTTAGAGATAGATACCACCATTCAAGCAAGTGTTTTAATTCTGTAGTTTTACAGTTTCAGCCTATTTTCATTTATTCAATAGAAGATATTAATCACTGGATATCTGTGTTATTCTTCATATCTCTTTGTTTATTGTATTCAGTCTGTTAATCAATCCATTCCGCTCCTAAACCCGGATCACTTTGTTTTTTTGGAGCTTTACATTATTTCTTTAGATGTCCTTTCTTCCCACAATTCCAACACTTTATCTTTCTCAGTCTGGATTTGGATCTTCCCTTCCTAGAATTCCCATGGTTCCTTGATCCATTTCCTCTATCCTTTTGTCTTCCCTTGTTCTCGAAATTCAATGCATTACCTGATTTCTCACCTGTTCTTTTCCGTCGCATTTCCTCTCTAAGGATAACACCAACACCATCATCAAATTTTAAAGTGTTTGAACCATATATAGAGTTACTTACAACCATGACCAAGCCATTCCAACTTTCTGGCAATGAGAAAAGAATTAGAAGAGCCCCGACCTCATCATCAAATTCCACTTTTATAGAAATTAGTTGATTAGTAACCATATTAAATTCATTTAAATGATCTGCAACAAACCCACCTTCTGAAATATTCATATTAAATATGTTGGATTACTGAGAGGGGGGGTGAAGCAGTAATAACGTAATTATAATCCTTTTTGTTCAAATGTTATATCAATGTAGAATTATTATCCAATAATGAGCAGTAATAAATAAACAATCACACAC
>SNQJ01S0210294.1:0-16006 GCA_010110895.2 Picea sitchensis
CAGTGGATGCATATTGTCTTCCTTTCTTCCTGGTAGGACAATTTCTCGCAATGTGTCCATACTTGTCACATCTGAAACATTGAATCCTTGAAATGTCTTTTCTATATTCATGACATGAAGCTGCTGAAATTTTCTTGTCTTTGAATGCTTTGCCAAAAATTCTTCTATTTCCTCTTCCTCTCTTTGCATGAGAGGCAAGGGATTTATTTTCATCATGACCAAAGTATTGTACTCCTCTGGATATAAGTCTAGTTTCCTCCTGAGTGCAGTTTGTCCATAGATGATCAAACTCAGGTAGATCTTCTCTTCCACTGATACTTTGAAGAAATGGTTCCCAATGTCTTGGAAGAGCATTGAGAGTAGTCATGAAAAGTTCTCTATTTGATATGGTTTCTTCAATGGCACCTAGCTGATCTCTGATCTCTGAAATCTTCATGAAGAAGGTAGCAACGATGTCAGATTTTTTCATCTTGATATGTTGAAACTGATTCTTCAATGTAAGAGATCTGATTGTGTTGTTTCTCTCAAACATATTCTTCAATGCATCATACATATCATAAGCTATCTTCAAGGTATCAATGAGAGGTAGTATATGATATCTTATTGAATAGATGATTATCTTCCTTTCTTTGACGTCATGTGCCTTCCAATCATCCTTCTCTTCATCGATAGTTTTTTCTGGTAGAGTCTTTTCTATCAAACTCAATAGGTCATCCTCTTCCAAGGTAATCTATAGTATTGATTTCGAGGAATTGAAGTCCCTTGAACCATCAAGCCTATCTTCCACCAAATTTTTGTTCCTCATGGTTTGCAGATTCTTCCACAAACCCTAATGGCTAGGCTAGGATAAAAACCTTATGTTTCGTTGGACTTATGACTACCAATAATAAGCCTTGGAAAGTTAGAAGAACTCTAATGAGTTGAAAAAATCATTCAATGAGATGCAAAAACCCTAGAGGCTAAAATTCTGCAGAAACCCTAGAAACCCGAGGGGCCAAAAATAAAAAATTCTTGGAATTGCAATCTCAGAGTTGTTGGAGATGCGCTTAAGGAGGTCGTACACTCCTATTAAAATATTATCCTCAATGTTCTAGTGTAAAGTGAAAAAACTAGCAAAAGAAGGGGAGTCATTTTTGCAGTTGCAGTAGAGAGGTGACGACTGGCTTCTTCAATGGCTTGTGCAATGGTCTCTTCAGGAACTCTACTCTGATACCATGTTTAAATTTAATATTTCTATCTCATTCACATGTATTTTATTTCAATTTAGCATGTACTTGAACCATAAACAATGGAACAATACCATACACAAGTGTTGCAATCAACAAGATCACAAGAAGAATAACCATGCACAAGAACACAAGAAGTATCTCGGGAAAATCCTTCTCAGTCAAGGGAAAAACCCAACAATCCTCTGCTATATTTTCAAGAGAATATCTCCCACACCATAGACCTTAGCACACAAGAGTGTGTTTACAAAACCTAGAAACTTTCGCCCTAGAAAGATGCACACTTCAACTGTACAAGTGTCTGCTGAAATTATGAGATGACAAGTGAGTGAGTGTGATCCACAATGGGGATCCAATCTTAATTATACAAGACTTGACACATCAAAAGGTGTGTCTATTGGCACAATAGGGCCAACTTCTATAACTCAAAAATATAATTAGTATTTACACAATATTAATTATCTTTCGCATGGTGGGTCCAACTTGCACCCTTCACAACATAATTAGGGTTACAACAAGTCTTATTCTCAGACAATATAGCAAGGATATATATCATCCTCTAGTGCTAAGACATTAGGGACACGCCCACCTGTGCTCACCCACAAGGAAGTCACACTCAACAAATTACCTCAACTGAGTCCACATGAGTACCATAAGGAGAACCATCTCAAGTCGACTCAACTAAGTCCATAGGAGTACAAGGCAGGAGACCATCTCAAGCCAACTCAACTCAGTCTAGAGTAAAAGGAAAGAGACCATCTCAAGTCAACTCAACTCAATCCATAGGAATATACAAGAGACCACACATCATCACAACTCAGTCCATAGTCTGACGCACACCCATCACATAGGCACACCCAACACTTGGGCTCTCTCTCACATATGTCTCAACTTAGTCCAGAGGAGAACGATCTAGAGGATGCCTCATGAAGTTGTAATCAACAACATTATCAACACTACAAGTACATCTAACAAAGCATTAGTGGCCCAACCGAAAGATAAAACCAAACATACTAGGTTGTGCAAATTTGACAACTTTGGATCATCATATTTTCCATTAGTTTTTGTTGCTTATAGTGATGGCTTGAGAAAATTTTGGCATGAGTGGTTAGGTCATCTAAAATTTTGTTCATTGCAACAACTAAAAAAACAAAATATGATGATTAGTCTTCTCTCGTTTTTTGCAGAGATGGTGTTTGTGTTGGTTGTGTTATTGAAAAACATCATCGAGACAATTTTGCAAATGTGCCTCTTGGAATCCCTTGACTTCTTTGTAGCTTGTTCACAGTGATTTATGTGGTCCACTTTCTTATTCTTTTTTTGGGTGCAACTACTTCTTAACTTTCTTTATGACTTCTCCAAACACACTTGGGTTTACTTCTTAAAACTTAAGAGTGATGTTTTTGACATGTTTTTGGTCTACAAGACTCTTGTAAAAAAACAATATGGACATTAACTAAAAGGTTAAGAATAAATAATGGTGGAAAATATGTGAATAACAAATTTACAACCTATTGCATTGCACAATGCATTCAAATGAAACATATTGTTTCATATACACCATAGCAAAATGGCGTTCAAGAGAGAAAAAATCGTGCATTAAAGGAAATGAAAAACTGTATGATTTAATCTAAATGATTAATTCTTCATTATTGAGAAGAAACCATCAATTGTGTCAATTTCATAGTAAATCACATTCCCACAAAGGCTTCAAAAATATAACACTGGAAGAAGCATGGAATAAAATTAAACTGGATGTAACCCACTTTCGTGTATTTGATAGTGAAGATTGGGTTCACATTTCTGATGAAGAAAAGAAAGCATTACAGTTTAAACGTGAGAAGTGCATTTTTGTTGGATATATTGAAGACACCAAAGGTTATAAACTTCTTCAATCCCATTCCAATGAAATAATTATTAGAAGATATGTTAAATTTGATGTAATTCTCTCAACTTGTGTGCCTAATTAGGCGTTTATGCCATCTTTGGCCTATGGGCCTATTATCATACAGATTGTAGGTGGGGAAAATCCCGAGCCAATCGACAAGAGTGAGACAACTATGCGAGTAACTATCCACTGTCTCCTTAGATATATCCCCTCGCTTTAGTGATGATAAGTCACCACAAGGGGGAAATCCCAATGATGCTAGTGGGATTGAGATGGAAAGTGGTAGAATGACCAATGTAGCCCCTATAAGTCAAGTTTGGAACTGGAAAAGGGCTTGGAAAGAAGTCATGTTGAAGAAGGGACATTTCCAAAGTGTTGTATACCAGCAAGACAACGTTAAACCTGCCCAAACCAAGACAAACGATTGAGATACAAGCCAAATAGTCAATGGGACAAACAAGGAAAGATTGTTTCCCTAGATCACAACAGTAAACAAACATATAAATATCAACAACGAAATGAGTTACTAACTGCAGAAATTGTTAAGTTTTGAGCTATTATTAGGTTTCTTTTCAATTTATTAGATCACCATATCATAGGTAGGATCACTGAGAGAATCAAAATCATAAGATACACAACATTTATCCTGGGAAAATTTCATGGGGGAGAAAACCCAACAAAAAATTCCTTAATATAGATAGCCAATACAATGCCAAGACAATAAACCAAAACACTAGAGAATATCCAACACTGAGCAATGCACCTCTCTCTTCCTTCTTCTCCCAATTGCAGCTACCAAACTTGCGCACTTGTTGAGCGAATGAGTGAGTGAGATAATGAGGCGTCAACTTCCTTTATTTATACTAGCTGGCAGGAGTTGGAAAGGTTTATCTTCACTGTGCAGGGTTGACTTGTCTTCTTAGTGGTTAAAACCACTTTAATTAGGCCTGGGGGCCGACTTCTTAATTTTCATAATACAATTAGGGTTTGACCAATCCACAAAAGGGGATTTGGTCAATTACAATGCCTGTCATGATCAATCCACAAAAGGGGATTGATCTAATGAATAATGACTCAATAATAAATAGAGTACTCTTTGTAGTTACAATATTTCAACACTCCCCCTTAACAAGAAGGGTATTCTACAACATCATCGGGAGAGAGAGAGGGAAACAACATCAACGACATATGAAACACTGACTGACATATCTATAAATCATTGGAATTTTTTCTCATCATCAATATCATCATCCACAACGAGGAGCTGGAATGACATCATCATCATCTGCATTAACATGGATTAGTATAACACTAATACATCATCATCATCAATAACAACGAGAGGCTGATACAACGTCAACAACAACATCATCACAACATGAAGGCTGGAGCATCATCAACATCAACACTAAGATGGAAATCTTCAGCATGAAGATGGTATCTCAACAACATCAGCATGAAGCTAGCATCTCAACATCAACATGAAGCTGGAAATATTCATCATGAAGTTGTCATCTCAACAATATCAGAACGATGCTAGAAATATTTAGCACGGAGATGACATCTCAACAATATCAACACAAAGATGGAAATCTTCAACAAAAGGTCGGAATCAACATCTTGTGGTACTTTGACAGATCCAAAGGATCTTCCCAGGAATCAAAATATTCCCT
The DNA here is from genome assembly GCA_010110895.2 of Picea sitchensis. NCBI lineage: Eukaryota > Viridiplantae > Streptophyta > Pinopsida > Pinales > Pinaceae > Picea > Picea sitchensis. The sequence continues at coordinate 4,788 of SNQJ01S0210294.1, forward strand.
AGGATATAAAATCCTAACGGAGCTACAACCACTGACCAAAGCTAGCATATAAATGCACAAGTACTCTGACATCCCGTCCTTATGGACCTTCGGGATCTGTCCAGGTATGATCAGTCCCCTAGGATATAAAATCCTAACTGAGCTACCCGCTATTGGTCAGGATACCATAGTATCATGAACACTACTCCCCCTTTCGAGGGAGGTCCTTTTGGACTATACCAAGCTTGTCTCAAAAGTGATCAAACTTTACATGAGACATAGGATTAGTCAACACATCTGCAACCTGCTCATCTGTGTCAACATATTGGAGCTTTATAGCTCCTCTCTGCATCATATCATGAATGAAGTGATACCAGATCTCTATGTGCTTCGACTCATCATGGAACACATCATTTTTTATACAACTTTGGTTATCACATAGGATCACAGTGGCTTCCATCTCCAGATCAAATATATCTGTCAACAACATCCGAAGTCATATGGCTTCACAACTAGAGGAACATGCTGCAATATATTCTGCTTCTGATGTGCTGGGAGAAATACTAGATTGCTTACTACTTTGCCATGAATTCATGGCTAACCCTAGACTGAAACAACATCCTGAAGTTCTCTTTCTATCAAAAACACTTCCAACTCAATCTGAATCAGTATATCCATACAATATGAATTCATGATCTCTAGTATAGCAGAGACCAAAATCCAGTGTACCCTTAAGGTATTTCATCACATCTTTTGCATCATCAAGGTGAAAACGTCTAGGTTCTACCAGATACTGACTTAAGGAGAAACATATATATGGCCTGGTATTCGTTAGATACATCACCGAATCTGTCTGTACAGAGTAGCACCAACCAATTCTGATGAGGTGTCTACCAAGAGCTTCAACTTCGTTTCCATGGGTGTGTACATGGATTTACATTCCAACATATTAATCTTCTTCATTATTTCAACTGCATACTTCCCTTGGTTAAGGAAGATCTTCTCTGGGCTCTGCCAAAATTCAAGACCTAAGAGTTAATGCATTAGGTCTTTCATCAAACTCTATAGTGAGCTTCTTATACAATATGTGATGAGTTTTTCTTCATCTTTGCCAAGAATACATCATCTACATATAGTGGAAACTTTACTGGCTCATCATTCATAACCTTTAGGTAAAGGTTAGAATCAAATTTACTCTTGGTAAATCCCAAGCTCGTTAGGAAACTGTCAATTATGCCATATTAATCTCTAGGATCTTGATTCAAAATGTAAAAAGACTACTTCAACCTACATACCTGAGTCTGTATGTCTTCAACTTCAATTCAAATTTTCACATCACTTTGTACCAACATGGTACACTTGTTCAACTGCAACTCAATCTGCACAATCATGTGCTAGCTCTATGTTCTTTCTGCAAAGCACTATCTGTCTCACTACCTAAGAGTATCTCCTCTCCTCTTTCTGCAACTGTTCCTTCTGGAACTGGGACTTTGTACCTACACTCTGAAGCTAAGAATGGTTGTTTCATTCTCCCAGTGACTGTTGAAATCTGAGAGTAACTCCTCTACTCCATCATGGAAACAACTTCATCTGAAACTAAGAGTGGCTCAATAAATGATACTGAAGGTAGATCTTCTTATTTCATGGAGGTAACTCTATATTTTATTGTAGTCATGTCTCCATGACCTAACTAATGTAATGCACCAACTTCCACTCAATTTTAAATATGGGGATTTCTCCCCCTACATTTCATATTATATATGAATCATGGTTGTTCTAGTTGTCTTCAAGAATACTGGAACTATTTCTTCAATTACTGGAGTAAGTGTCTCGTCATAGTCTTCTCCCTCTTGCTGGGAGAATCCTCTGGACACACATTAGGCTTTGTACATATGCATCATGCTTGATTTGTTAGATCAATCTTGGAATTCAATACTGACTGCTCTTCAAGTCTCATGGGAAAATCCATATCCTAGTCTTTCTGACTCGCTTCCTTCTCTATAAATGAAAAAAGGGAATATTCCCAGGAGATTTCATATCTCTTAGAAGTTTCTAAAACTATGATCTAGTCTTCTCATGGCATCTGTCTCCCAGTACTGGAGGTTGTCTCTTCATCTGATCCTTTCTGAGATCAGACTTACTCTCGATTTCTTTTGAGTCTAAAAGGATTTCATCATCCCTTATGGGGTATACTTGGTGTTGAATACCAAGTCTAAATATGAAAGGTTGAGTCAGACTTCAAATGAGTTCTGCTTCTCGTCAAGGTGGATTCATTATCCTTTGACCAAGTTGTCTATGAGTTCTTTTTCTAATGTTTGGTATGTTGATATTATGGTAGCTGCGGGAGGTATTAAACCTCCATGTGTAACCCTGACAAGAATAGAATATTCCGAGAAGCAAGAAGAAACCCTAAATCATTGGACATAACCCTAGAAGACAAGTCATCTAAAGAAAATAATTAATATTGAGTTTTTAGCCTCCAGAAAGAGAAGTCATCCCAAACAGTTAAGGAAGAGCAGTATAAATATAGGATTCCATAGATCATTTGGACACACACCTCACAACTACAAAAATTTAGTGCACACTGCATAAATTTAGTAAGTGCACAATTATGGAGAGTAGCTGCAGTTGCAACTACTGCAACTAGTATTTTTAGTTTTAGGCTTGGACTTTCTTCTTGGTACGCTAGCTCTGGAGAGTGGTACACTACCTTGATTGGCTTTTGGACCTAGGGTTTTCTTCCAAAATTATTCTCTCTGTCAAGGTTAAGGTGCTCGAGGGTGGCTTTGGCCTATTGTTGGGTGACAATATTGCTATATTGTTTATGGTTAAATGAGCACACCTATTATTTATAACATGGTCATCTTTGGAGATTTCTGCTCCTTACAATCAATCTCCATATGAGATACTATGGATCTCAAAAATAACTTATTCTTCATCTTATTTGGTACATGGATGTATATCGTCATGTACACGACTTGGGTAGTCTGCTTCATGTCTCATCTAATTTGTTGTCTTCTGTAACCTTCACTATAGCTTCCTTAAGGTTATCACTTGTGACCTGAACCAAGGTCAACAAAACAACAAGAAATGATAATACTCTTTTGATAATAGTAATAAAACAATAACACAAATAATTGTCACATTATCTTTTTTAGAGCTATCACTTGTGACCTGCCTAAAACAAAGATCAAAAGTGAGAAATACAATACGAAACACGATCAACACACTTCTAGTGTTGTGATCAAACATTCATCCATGGTAACTTGGAACCAACACAAGAAGTTTCTCCTAGAGGAGATGTTAGTTGTATCTGGTAAATGATTACATTAAGCATTTATCTCAATATGCTCACATGCTACCAAGTATAATACTTTTCAAAGAATGCTATCTAAACTATAGTGTTTACTTGTAAAGGGGTAGTTATCAATTTGTCATGTGTAACTTTGAATCTTATCAACTTAATTAATCAAAACTGGAACATGGAGCCCTTTCCTCAAGAATGTATGTGTTGATTTTCTTCCAAGTCTCCTTCACTCAAGATGACGAGTGATTTCTTCAACCTGTCTTATGTACTAAGACAATATGCTATCTTGACAGAAAGTTGGGTTAGAGGATAAACTCTATGATCTCAACTTTAATCAATCTAATACTTTGAATTTAATTTTGACCAAAGGTTAGTATGATGTTCATAGCTTCAACATGCAACCTAGATCAAAATAATTTCATAAGAAATAGATGTATATCGGAATAATCAAACCTGTGTTGCATTATTCCTCTGAATGTGTTGGATCTTGAGATCCTTTTGAATCTATGGCAAGAGATCCCTTCTCCTGCAAATACCCTTTAAATCTTAACAATTTAAACATATGTGAATACATACCTCTAATAGTATTTACAGGTAGTGGCACCATCTATTAGCAATAGTAATAATTACCAACTCATAAAAACTTCAAGGGTGACTGCAACTGATACTTCAACTGATACTGCAACTGCAACTTAGGGTTTTATGAGGAAACCCTATTTTTTCAAACTTCAAATTTTGAAATTCTGATCCAGGGACTAGATGCGTCGGGCTGAGGTGAGTTTGTTGGAGCTGTTAGATTTCAAAAATTTCAAGTTTCTCCCCTTGAAACTTGACTTCCGGAAATCTGGATTGGTACTTCTGGTACTGGTTCTGGTTTCCTGGTTTTCTAGTACCAGTAAAAACTAGGGTTTGACTTTTCAGAGTATCTAACCATTGAAAAGGTGCGCTCAAGGTTCCAAAGAGTTCCCTAGGCTAGGGCACACTTTTCTAGATGGTTTTTTAGGTTGATATTCCTCTTCAACAAAAAAATCTAATTTTCTTGTACGACAACAGTGACGTTTTTCTTTATACAGTGAAAGATACTCTCTTCAACTTGGCTTTGATACCATGTTAAGTTTTAGCTATTATTAGGTTTATTTTCAATTTACTAGATAACCATAGCTTAGGTAGGATCACTGAAAGAAACACAATAAAAAGATACACAACATTTATCCTAGGAAACCCTCATGGGGGAGAAATGTAATGTCCCCACTTTGGGACATCATCATAGTGTAGAGGTTTATGATGACCAGAGTAGCCAAATGGATGTTATAGCAAGTACAAGGGTTATTAAGAGGCACTGTGGGGTCCAACTTTCATTTCTCATCATATTCCATCATTATGATCCATTCCACACAAGTTGGCTTTGGTTCCATTGCATTCCGTCGATTTCCATGATTTTGACTATTTTGAGCTATAAGTTAATTGAATTCACTGAAGAGGTCATTTTGGGAACATTACTTGGAGGAACCTCTCAGTGTAATAGCTCATTGGAATAAGGAGAAGCAACACTAAATGATGGGATGGTGAGAAATGACCTTCAGTGTCTAGGGAAGCCACAAGGAGAGATAAGGAGTTTTTCAGAGGTAAAAAGGTTAATTAATTAATTAAAGTGATTTAATTAATTAATTAAATATTAATAAAATGAAAGTCACTTTGGAGGGACAAGGTGAGCCAAAAAGTATAAAGGAAAGGCAAGGGACTCTATTCATTCATTCATGTATGATCATATTTTGATATCTGGCTTGTAGCTAGTGAGCCCAACATTGGGGGTTTTGAGGGTTTTGACTTAACAAACCCTAGAGGATGATTCGGTGGTGAACGATTCCACATATCTTGTCCCAAGCTTGGTCTTGGAGATGCAATACTCTCCCACACCATTCCAGTTCCAGATCTACTCAGTTGCAGGAGGATTCTACATCAGTTGTAGGGGTAGAGAGAGAGAAGGCACACCTGTTAGGGTTTCCAGCAAGAGGGGCACACCATCCATTGAGGGAGGATTCGTCCTAGCTGAGTAGAAGTGATTTTGGGAATTCTAGGTATTGGATTTTCCTTGTAGGTGTCTTGGCATCATTATTGGTTGTTTCTAGAGGTATTTCAGTAGAGGGTTTATTTGTATTGAGAGTGGGATGATTTCCCAAGAGGAGGGTGAACCATTTCTTGGAGGGTGGCTAGATCTAAGGGTCTAGCAGGGCCTTTGATGATTTGAGAACTTGGGTTTTCATTGCAGCGTCCCGATCTATCATTCTAGTCGATTTGAGGAGCCATTGGAGGTCCCTAGGAGGGAGGATGATTTATCTAGGGTTTTAGGCATCCAGGGGGGTGCACCAAATCTTGGAGGAGGTTCAGATCCATAGGGTTTGAGGGAGATCTTGGAGATTCGGGCACCTGGGTTGTTCTTTCCATCACCCGATCTATTGTTTGGAATATTTATTGAGGTGATTGGACACATTTGGAAGTAGGGCCAAATTGTTGAGGAGCTTCAGCATTCCAGCAGGACGTGGCCTCTTCCAGTGGCGGTTTGACACTTCATACAGAATCTATCTTGGCATTGGTCTTCATATCTTATCCATCCTTTGGAGGATTATTTTGTATTACCAAGAGATTTTTGTAGCAGCTCTATTGTCTATCTTCTTAGCCATTTGTTTAGCATTCCAGATCGACATCTTCATTGTAACAGGTTCTTCTATTTTATGAATAAAAGCAGATTTGAGATGTTTTGGCTTGTCTATCATATTGCATATGGTTGAGGTATGTTCCATGGTTATATATTCTTGTTTATTGCTGCAATACACATATATAACACATCAGTAAACCCTAAGGCCGAAATCAAGAGGCCATTCAACAAGTAAACACATGTAAACAAGTAGGTCAACGAAGTGTTTGACAAAATACCACAACCAGTAAAAAGTTTTAAAAGACACCAAAACCATGAGGATCCTGGCATAATAGCTTGGGATCATTATAGTGGTATCAGAGCTTAGATTCCTGCCATCCCATGGGAATTAACACATGTATGAAGAGCCATAGAGGGGTCTTCCATAAGAGAAAATGGATATTGTTGATTTTACTAGAGATATTGTACGTAGTATATGGGAATACTACTATGACCTTAGTGAGGAAACTAGGGCCTTAATAACCTTCCGATAGTATTTATCCTTGAAATATCCTAGGTGGAGCACATATGAGATTACATTCCAGTTCAAATAGGCATAGGAATACATGGCCACAATAGCTAGATGGAGGGAAGCACAAAGAAACCCCACACCCATTAGGAGCACACAACTTTGCTACAGTTTCAAGGTGCCTTGGGAACCAGATCATAGGTGTAGGCGTAAGGATAAGAATCATATTATTGAGGTGCACTATGACAATGATGATGAGGCATGTGAGGATGGATCGATTGAGGCTTATCTAGAGAAGTTTGATGATGAGAGTGACTCTGGCACGTGGACGAGTGTTAGTGACTCTTGCACAGAGGATGATGATTCTGGCACGCTTGAGGAGGATAGTGACCCCTGTATAGTGGATAGCCAGTCGAATGGACAGGATGATAGCACCAGTGTCTCAGTAGACATATCACATACCATTGATGACCTCATGCCTCAACAGAGTGGTGACACTAGTGAGGAGTCACACAGGTTATCACCTAGAGATGATGAGCTTCCTATGATGGTCGTGACACATATATCATCCTTCCAGACACCCTTGATATCCACGTCACATGAGGAGGTCAGTGGCATGTCATATAGGGTTGATGATCCTTGTGTGAGGGATGCACACCACAAGCATGCAGATCTACCGATCCAGGAGGATATATAGGGAGTATAGACAAGGGACCATACACATACATATTAGCTAGAGGAGATTGAGTCACAGATTTTGGAGACTCCATTAGTTGAGAAGATTTTGGAGGTTGATAGGTTGATGAGACACTCACTTCCAGGATCAGCCTGCATTGATGAGGATGCACTCTTTAGTAGTTAGGATGACCATAGAATGTGTATGGATACATCTATATGGGATCCAGGCACAGATGATAGTAACAGGTTGAGTGCACAAGAGGATACAACTGCTCATACAGGATACAGTGTGATTCAGAGGGAGATAACACCTAGTGATGGGGTGAAATGACATACAGGAGGACCCAACAACACAATAGACAGTGGGCAGTTCATCACGTTATCTTATGTAGAGAGTGTTCTTGGGGACTCCAGAGTTGACACTAGCAGGAATGACAGTAGCAGTGAGGGATATGAGTTGGCAGCTCAGCATGACCATGATTGGGAGCCACACCACTTAGCATCATAGTTGAGAGTCAGTGAGGCTATGATCATGGCAGCCACCAGGCGCAACGATGACATGCATGCATTGATGGAAGATTATTGTTGGAGAGCGTCAGTGGCACATGGTAGTTCAGATGAGGGAATTTCCATGGATGATTTTCATACTCTCAAGGAGAGAGTATCTATGATGAAGACCGACTACCAATAGTTGTTGACTGACAGAGATTATCTATTGAGGGTTGGTGATATGTATCATGAGGCTCTGAGGGAGTAAGAGTTGGAGATGGACCGACTCACTTAGGAGTTGGAGAGCACTCAAGGATTCTTGAAAGGCACACAGACAACCCTTCAAGAATCAGATTCTAGGTTGGATGAGTCTCTTGAGGAGATTCGTCAGAGATCCACTTCATCTATCTTAGTGGACACTCAGATGTATAAGTCAGTCATGTTGATAGAGGATGTTGGTGATCTAGCAGAGGAGCACCATTTGATGGAGGACACTTCCATTTGTGTTCTGAGAGTGGTTGACCTCCATGTAGAGGTTGATCCAACAGTATGCCCAGTATCTATGATGCAACATGAGTCTACGAGAGATGACATGAGTATGCCATAACATACAGTGATTAGTGATAGCTCACAGGTACATGTCGAGATGTATGGTTGGATTCAGAGGGGTGTACTTCCTTGCAAGGAGGAGACACACTTAGGGGAGCATGCAGAGGCTACTCCTTTGCAACAACATATGGTTATGAGATATCACCTTCACCGTTTTAGCAGTTGCATGGGTGATAGGAGATGGAGATTGGTTTACCAGCAGTTGGGGGAGTTACTTCTGGTTGTACCTGGTGATTGGGGTTTAGTGAGGGCTACAAGCGAGTAGTTATCAGGGGTACAGGTAGACGTGCTCTTGGTCTATTCCTTGGGATTGACTAAGGCAAGTGGTATTTTTCAGCCCTACAGTCAGCTACAGATGTCTCTGTTACCTTTTCCCATCACTTTTATCATGGAAAGCAACATGAGGAGAGATAAACAGTGGAAGAGGGCATGGGGAGTGCCTAGGCCAAGGCCACCTGACATGAGTATCTTTACAACATCCATCCGAATAGAGATGGATCGTCATAGGCAGTCAATTGAGACTTGGTGTGTGATAGAGAGCATCATGGGCCAGGTGATAGAAGATGAGCACATCGGGATTCTGACAGTGATTGGTCTCACACATGAGAAGTTAGAGGAGATTGGAAGTGATAAACTTCCAAGTTTGCCATGTGATCTGGTAGTCCATTTTGTTAGCAGGATGTTCACGTTGACTTGGGTTGTGCCAGAGAGCCACACACTCCAGCTTGGTTTGGTTTGGAGTGGGCCTGCAGGTACTTATCCTATGGGGCGAGGCCTTTTCTTTCGCTTGATCGTCATGATAGGGCATGGATATGTTTGGATAGGTACTTCTTCTACAAAGGTGTCTTCACTGATACAGTTTCTAGACAGCAGGTCCAATGGTCACAGGTATTTCAGTTGGAGGACCCAGGAGAGGAGGATTCAGGATGTATGCAAGGAGCAGATAGTCATGGCCAGAGTAGTGCAGGGCCAATGGGGTAATCTTCGACAGAGGTTAGCATGGGACCTAGGGATTGCAGGGTTGTACATTTCACTGAATGGTAGAGGCTAGTGGACCTTTGCAGGGGGAAGTTGTTCTAACTTTCCATTGAGCTTCAGTGTTGAGAGGAGCACATCACTTGCGGGTGTCTCACGGAGGTCTTGCAACACCTCATTCTGGAATCAACATGTGCAGTTGATGGAGGCTGTATGGATCTTGGTAGAGACTTGGAGGATGGATTCATTCCTAGATGAGGCCATGTGTCATATGCAGTAGACTCCTGGAGTTGGCATATTTTAGGGTTATACTTCCCAGGGGCTAATAGTTCATGACTAGATATGGGACCCAGGGGGTAGAGTGTATGAGTGTTCATCCTTGGATGGGTTATACTGTGTATCCCACAGGTGGACATGTGATCTTGTTATTTTATTTGAGGGGATTTGGTTATTTCTTGAGGACAAGAAATTTTCTAGCAGGGAGGACTGTAATGTCCCCACTTTGGGACATCATCACAATGCAGAGGTTTTTGATGACCAGAGTAGCCAGATTGATGTTATAGCGAGTACATGGGTTATTGAGAGGCATTGTGGGGTCCATATTGAATTTCTCATTATATTCCATCATTATGAGCCATTCCGCACAGGTTGTCTTTGGTTTCCATTGCATTCCGACGATTTCCATGATTTTGACTATTTTGAGCTATAAGTTAATTGAATTCACTAAAGAGGTCATTTTGGGCACATTAATGGGAGGAACCTCTCAGTGTAATATCTCATTGGAATCGGGAGAAGAAAAACTACAGGATGGGATAGTGAGAAGTGAATTTCAGTGGTCAGGGAATCCACAAGGAGAGATAAGGATCTTTTCAGAGGTAAAAAGGTTATTTAATTAATTAAATATTAATAAAATGAAATTCACTTTGGAGGGACAAGGTGAGCCAAAAAGTATAAAGGAATGGCAAGGGCCTCTATTCATTCATTCATGTATGATCATATTTTGATATCTGGCTTCTAGCTAGTGAGCCCAGCATTGGGGGTTTTGAGGGTTTTGCCTTAACAAACCCTAGAGGACGATTTGGTGGTGAAATATTCCACCTAGCTTGTCCCAAGCTTGGTCTCGGATATGCAATAATCTCCCACACCATACTAGTTCCAGATATACTTAGTTGCAGGAGGATTCTACGTCAGTTGCAGGGGCAGAGAGAGAGATGACGCACTAGTTAGAGTTTCCAGCAAGAGGGGCACACCATCCATTGAGGGAGGATTCATCCTAGTTGAGGATAAGTGATTTTGGGAATTCTAGGTATTGGGTTTTCCTTGCAAGTGTCTTGGCATCATTCTTGGTTGTTTCCGGAGGCATTTCAGCGAAGGGTTTATTTGTATTGAGAGTGGGACGATTTCTCAAGAGGAGGGCACCCCATTTCTTGGAGGGTGGCTAGATCCAAGGGTCTAGCAGGTCCTTTGATGATTTGAGCACTTGGGTTTTCATTGCAGCGTCCTGATCTATCATTCTAGCCGATTTGAGGAGCCATTGGAGGTTCCTAGGAGGGAGGCTGATTTATCTAGGGTTTTAGGCATCTAGGGGGGCGCACCATATCTTGGAGGAGGTTTAGGTCCATAGGGTTTGAGGGAGATCTTGGAGATTCGGGCACTTGGGTTGTTCTTTCCATCACCCGATCAATTGTTTGACATATTTATTGAGGTGATTGGACACATTTGGCAGCAGGGCCGAAGTTTTGAGGAGCTTCAACATTCCAGCAGGACGTGTCCTCTTCCAGTGGGAGTTTGACACTTCATACAACCCAGATCTATCATGGCATTGGTCTTCATCTCTTATCCATCCTTTGGAGGATTATTTTTTATTACCAAGAAATTTTTGTAGAAACTCTATTGTCTATCTTCTTAGCCATCTGTTGAGCATTCCAGATCGACATCTTCATTGTAGGAGGTTCTTCTATTTTATGAATAAAAGCAGATTTGAGATGTTTTGGCTTGTCTATAATATTGCATATGGT
>SNQJ01S0210297.1:0-16005 GCA_010110895.2 Picea sitchensis
ATTTTTCTCTACTTGCATATTGATTTCAAGTTTAGTTTAAAAATTTTGAAAAAATGCTAAAAAATTTCTTTTCTAGATTAGCTTTCATTTTTTATTTATATATATATGGACAAAGGGTGATTGAACCACCCTAGATTTTATGGTGTTTTCTTTCAGTGTAGGAAGGGGTACCGTAGGAGATGTTGTGGTTCTAATGCACTCTGTGGTGACTACATGTCCCCTAGTAGGAGTCATATGTTATCCCCAACTCCTAGGGATAATTAAGGAGATGATGTCTCAAGGCCCTCATATTGTAGACATGGAGTATTGAGAGATAGCTTGACCAACAAATTCCACTTCCATAGATAGAAACCCACCTCACCACCACAACTCCAAGTTCATCACGACGGTATCCACCACACTAGCTTGGTCTAAAAGACATTGCATCTTCATCGATGACGTACAACCCATCTATTATGGTGAATTCCATTTCAATATTTGAGGCATTTGAGTCTGTTGCATCTATAAATGATTTTGATTATGTAATGCATGCTTGGACCTTATGCTCTTTATCATGTTTCACCTTGGTGGTTAACATTGTGGCCTAGTAAGTGGTCACCCTTAGGGATGGGTTTGATACTGGGAGGTCTACTTGATTATTTACCGTTCCATTCATTACAATACTTGTCACTTTATGTACTTCATCCCCTCATCTACTTACCTTTTAGGATTTTTGGGTGTATTTACCCAAGAAGGGGTTGTCCCTAATTTCATGGTAAGAAGGGGATGAAGGCCCATAGGGGAGATATATATAAAAAGATAAAATACTGCTTGTGAAATTTCCATATGTTCTCCCAACGAAGTCTTGAAATCAATGAAAAAATTCTCCTTAAAAGTAAAATACCTGCACAAAAAAATGAACATTATTTAAATGTCCCCACTTGTTGAGCTGTGTACAATTATGCAGTGTCCCTTTATTTCCTTGCATATGGAACTCTGTGTACCTATATCTTAAATTGTCCTTGTGTTACTAACCCCAAGATAATCAATTCAACAATATGGAGTACCAAAAGTTTTTGATTATTAATTAATTAATGGCATTAAATGGGTTTGGAAAAACGATTCTATGAAAATGAAGGTGCAACACACCCTATTCAAAGGAACCAATAAATGAGACAATACAACCTAATGTATGTTATGAAACCCATTCCCAAAAGTATTCACTCCATCCATATGATTGTTTCCACACATCTTAGAGGGTGCTTCCAAATGGGAGAGACTCCTTGACCTAGGGGACGATTCACCCAATAGGTCACCTTGTCAACCCTTCCATACATAAACTTGGTAACTTGCAGATGACCTTTAAGAAATTGTTTAATTTAATGAAGTGGTTTTGTATGTACATGATTAGGTGCCTCTCTTACCGATTTTATTTCCTCATGATGGTGCATTTGACTTGATATCCTTGGAGGGCGTATCCATCTATCTTTGCAGGACCTAGTTGGTGGACAGTTTTAGAGGAACACGCCTAGATTGGGATTCCATGGGGCTTGCATCCCATAGGTTGGATACCAGGTCCAACATCCTGGATGAAAAATACATGCCTTTGGAGGCCTATATATCATGGAGGACCTATCCTAGCCCCTACCACCCAAACGATTTTCCTAAGAAGCCCAAAATGTCACCCTTGAGGGCTTGACGTCATAGTATGTCTAGGGTTTGGTGGTGGTCGAGGAAAGGAAGGAAGCCATCGATCATTGGAGAATATGATTGGATCGAAGACACTTTTCCTATGGAGGTCTATCTCACCCATTTATGGTGGATTAGATTGGTAAAGGAAGGTTTATTTTGTCATTGCTTGGACTAGGTAAGGATTCTACCTTGTTGTTCATTCATTGCTTAGTTACCAGTTTGGTTTGATATAATTTTTTGAGGAGTATAAGGATTTACAACCCAACCATATCCATCATTTTTGTATTGAATTAATTTGTTTCTTAAGGTTTTACTAGGAGAAGTAAAAGGGTTTCCACCCTCCTAGTACTTCCTAGTTAACATTTCTTGCCTTGGGGAGTAAAATGGTTTACACCCACAAGGAGATAGCATTGTTAGATATTTATTTTTTTGAGTCCATAACCCAATAGATAAAGGCACTACATTTAATTTCATTGAATAAATAAAATATTATATTGGTTAACGTGAAAACTCGAGATTTTAATATTACCTAATTTGGAATCAATTCTATGCTCTGTATGCTTGGTTGAGCCACTAAAGTGTCTGATTTTGCTAAGTATTTCTTTTTGTTGTTATAAATTTTCATCTACAGCCATTAGGGCTTCATACACCCTAATATTAATATCTTAATAAGTCACAAACTAACTGTAAAAAATTGTTAAAAGTTTTCCTCTATCCTATGTTAGTCTCAGTGCACTTTTTGGGTGGATTGTTGGCAATTTTTTGTGGTCGATCTATTTGCTGTAAAAATTTGTTTTGTGCATCCATAAGGATGCAATTACATCTATTTAATATTCATTTATTACATCCTTGTTTCATGCTAAAGTCTTTCTTTTTCATACTTGATTTAGACTAGTTATTGCTAGAATGTCTCTTGCAATCCTAACTAGAATTTTAACAACTTATTTGCAGCCCTTATTATCATTTTTTTGTTGGTATATATTACTATTTATTGCTGAAATTAGGGAAAAAAATCTTAACTTGATTTTCCAACATATTATTGGGCTTGTATCATTGTTTTCCTTGTGTCTCGATCATGTACCATCACTCCTTGGAAAGTCTTGTACACAATGGCACATCTTCGAGAATCTGTGAGACACTTTTCAAGCCATTATTATATTCCATCATTGACCTATAGGGGGACTCTTCATCATCTCATTCCACTAGGGTCTTAGAGATTTCCCCCTTGAGGTGATCACTTCATCTCTAATGTGACAAGAATACCTATATAAGGTGGTAGTGCGTAGGTTTTCCCTCAGTTTTCTCTATTTTTTGGTTTGGTTTGGGATTTTCCCAACCTACAACTTGTGCGATAACAAAATGCATTAGTTTTTATTCTCATTAATGTCACTATTCATATTATTTTGCGTTGAATATAAATTATAATAATAAGATAAATTTTTTATGTTGGTCAATGTCTGCACCTCCTAAAGAACTTTCCAATGAGTATTTGTTTTTATCAAAACTAAGTTCTGAGACGAAAGGTATGGTCCTTAGAAGTTTTGACTTCAGTTTTTAACCCTGTATGCTACATGCGTCTTCCTTTTCTTCCTACACATTCTTCAGGTACCCATATTCTAAATCTAAATCCATGACTATATTCTATGGTCCATGGTATTTCCATAGACTACTCATGTTCCCCAAAATGACCATTGGGAAAAGAGTTATTCCCTTTGGAAGAAATTTGGTACCTAAAATATACCTTATATTGTTTAGGCTATAATGAAATCATGAGACACCTAAAATACACCTAAAATATGTATTATGCTATTGAAGAGGCAGGGGCAGAGTGTACAATAGTACACCACTGAGTTCAGAAAGATATCCATCATGTCAGGTATCTCTCCCAAGAACCTAGATTTAGTCCTAAAATATCTGGTAGGTTTACATAATCATCTACAAAATTAGGTGCTGTTATTCAAGCCAAGGATAATGGATGAGTATTGTGTACATGAATAGTACCTGGAAAACATAGGACAAAAGAAGGGGAAACCAAGTGGTTCGAAGAAAAAAGAGCACCAGGAAGCTTCCAAGGAGGGGAAGAAGAAGTGGAAAGGGGGAAAAAATAAGAAGACAAAAACCACTGCACAACAGAGTAAAGATACCATAAACCAGTGCAATCATTGAAACATTGATGGTAACACCGAGAAAAAATGTTGGAAACTACATCTAGAGACAAACTCGAAGAATCGCAAGAAGGACAGAAAGAAAAATAACCTTCTAGCAAAAGATTCAAGAAATCATGTTGAAAGTGTCTCATATTTTAATGATAAGATTTTCTTAAAACATGTTCAAACGGAGGTGAACCTGAGTATCCTTCATCACCAAGAAGAGAAGGCGATATCCAAGCTCTTCCACAACAATATTCAAGTCAAGAAGACCAAGACATATGCTTTGTTCAACTCTGGTTCATAGGCTAATATCATAGCTGTGGATTTGGTCAACAAGCTTGGATTGGAGGGTCACAATAATCTTAGCCCCTATCCATTGGGTTTGTTTAACAAGGATGAAAATATAAAGGTAACAAAACAGTGTAAGATCAAATTTTCTATAAGTGTTGATTTTATTAATGAAGTGAAATTGGATGTAGAACTCCTTGATGTATGTGGATTAGTGTTTGGAATCCCTTACATATATATGAGGTATGAAATATTCATGTGGAGATCCAACCAATACCAACTAATCAAGGATGGGAAGTCCTATATCATCAATGTGCATAAAGGAAATCCAAACATCTCACTGGTAAGTGGCAATAACGATAAGAAGTTGATTAGTTCTAGTAAGAAATATGTTTTACTTTTATTAAGAGAAAATCGGTATGATGATGAGACAATGAGAGTGAAGAAATCACTGGAGGGGTGTACTAAAGAGAAGAAACAACAGTTGGAGGAGTTTCTACAAAAATACAAAGGAGTGGTCTAGGAGCCTAAAGGGATATCACCCAAGATGGAAGTGGAGCATGAAATATAGTTGTTTCCAGACTCCCCATTGCCAAATATTGGAATGTATAGATAGTCTATTTTGGAAGCAAATGAAGTGAAGAAACAATTGTAGAAGTTGTTGGAGCAGGGTATAATTGGACCAAGTACTTCACCTTGTGGGTACTTGGTTGGTTATGTCATTCGGTTGATGCAATGTGCCAGATACATTTATGAGACTAATAAATGATGTTTCACGCCCTTATCTAGATTCATCTTTTATTGTCTATTTAGATGATCTAATAGTTTATGTGCTACCTGGGAGGAGGATATGTCACATCTTATGCAAGTGTTAGAGACACAGAAAAAACATCATCAGCTGGAAAATATCAGGAAATGCAAGTTCTCCTAGCATTGTCATACCTTGTGAAAATACCATCACTAGACAAGAAGTAGGAAATAAGTTATTTGAACACATATGGGTTCACTTTTGGATACCAAGGAGAAGCATATCAGATAGGGATGCCATATTTCTTGTTATATTTTGGACTACATTGTGAGAGAAGATGGACACTAAGTTGAAGAGGTCTATAACATTCCATCCATGGAAAAATGGTAAACATAAGTAGTCAACGGGAATTTTGTACAACTTTGAGGGGTTACAATAAAAGATATATGAAGACCTAGGGTGAAAATTTAATCTATATAAAATAATCTTATAACAGAGAAGTCCATACTTCTACTAGTAAGTCCACATTTGAAACTTTATTCGGATATTTTCCACCTTCACCCTTAGATGTTGTATATTGACAAAAGAGATGAGTGAGGGAGGATCTCACAAGATTATCCAGGTGGATATCGGTGGCCACCCACCTTTTCCGACTGGCTCAAAACAGTTTTCTGGCAATTTACTATTCCACCTGGATCACAAGAGGTGCACTAAACATAGAAAAAACTGTTGAGAATATTAGGTAGATATATTTTCAAGTATAAGAAACACTAAAGAAGTCACACAAAAAGTACAAGACTAGACAAGATCGACACAGAATAGAGAAAATATTTAAAGTGGGAGATAGAGCATAGTTACGGTTGAATAAGGAAAGACTACAAGGTCCTTGTAAGAAGATCAAGGATCTATGGTGTGATCCTTTTGAGGTATTAGAAAAGGTAGGAGACAATGCCTAGAGAATCAATCTATGCACATACATACACCTTTAATAAAGAGTGAATGTGGAGAATCTCAAACTCTATGATCCCTCCATGTTGGATCAAGAGGAGGAACATGTCCCAGCTTACATAGAGGATTTAGCACCAGATGCTTAGACAAAGTTGGAAGAAGACACAATTTTGCAAAAGTGGTCTAGAAATACAAGACAGGGGCAACATGACCTTTGGCAGATTGGGTTGAAAGGAAAAATTCCACATAAATAAAAATGGTACTCCAGGGAAAAGGTAGAAGAAACATTTCCTCACCTCATTCACTAAATATTTTGGGGATGAAAATCCTCCCTAAACGAGGAGGTGTGATCCATATTGGATCATTATATTATTTGTCATCTATCTCACTACCTTTTGAGTGGAAGAATTGCAGGAATCAACATGCAAGACCATTTCAACAGTTGATCCTAATATTGAAACTTGGGTCCAAAAAATAATCAGAAATATTTTGAATCCATTTTTAGGAATCCAATGACCTTTTGTTTGCTCCAAACCTTACTATAGAGGAAGATTTTGAATTCTACATGTAAATACCTTTCTAATGGCATAGACCATTTGTCAATCAAATCTCGTATGAGAAATTTATGTCTCTCGCAAGTTGACTTACCATATTGATCATCATGGTGGATTAGATGTCACGTCAGCCTCCATTACTTAGATACGTGGGGCTAGCCATGTAGTATATTTTCTAATAATTTTCTAGAAGGTCCAAAATCTTATCACAATTAGAGGTTGAGGAAGTCAAAAACCTTTTCCTAGATGGCTATCGGGCTATGTTAAAAATCGGGCCACTGGGAGGAGAAAGGGGGCCATCGGGAGTGTTGTTGCAAGAGTTAACTCTAGGTTGTAATAGAGCCAAGCCTTAGCACATTTTAAAAAGAAAAAAATATTTTTTGTTCGGAACTTGACTTGGGTTGCAGCAAGCCAAACCCTGAAAATTGATTTTAAGTGTACTTCTGACCTAATACACTCAGAGATAGTTCTCTCAACAACCAAGGGCTCTTTACTCTAGAATATTCAATAATCACAGTAAGAAGGCCAGATTTCTTATCAGAAAAGATTTTTAATAAGGTTGGGGGTTGGACCAGGGAAAAAGTCCATTGGGCATGGAGCCAAGTGAAAACCGAAGAAAGGAGATCATAGCGGTGATCACATTACTTGCAGAAAATGAGGCAAAGTAAGTCTATCTTTCAACTATAAATAATCATGATATAATAATAGAAAAAGAAAAGGAAAAGGCCATCACAATGAAAGCATCTATCAAGGATGAATTTCCACTACAACTTTGGAGGAAAAAACTGAAGGCTGATAACTAGATGCAGAGCACTTATCTGGAGTGAATTCTGACCAATCACCATCAAAACAGAACACTTATCAACTGTGTGTAAGGAGCATGTAAAATGAATTCGAAACAGAATTTAACTCAGTCGATAAAGAAACAGATAGATAATATGAAAAAAAAAGAAAACATAGTGAAAGAATTGACCGTGATGAATCTCTCAATATTAAGTAAAAATGTCACTCTGTATAACTCCATTCAGGGCTTTCAAAATAATTTTGCGTTCCAAAAGGAGCTCTCTACCAAAGAGGTTTCCCCCCAGGCTCCCCCCTCTTTACAATGAATGAACCTCTATATAAATTCCCTCTCTCAAGGAGGTTGAATCCGCGTCATAGGATAGCTAACTAAAAATGAACTAACCATCTTTAACTAATTATAACAGTAATATGAACTAATTTAAAAGCACAAATAAATCCTAATTTCCAGTGAACTGTCTATAGCAGTGTATGCATTTGATTTGCCTCCATGCGCAAAAATATCTGCAGTTGTCGGGAGTTCGTAATGAATAATTAGATCATCATTAGGAATATCAAGACCATAGACAACTACATCAGTAGCAATCAACACATTAAAACGTCCCTCGCGAAAGTCAGCAAGAGTCTTCTCTCGCTGATTCTGTGAAATATTACCATGCAAAGGTTCACAGGAAAGGACCCGACCCAGTGCCACTGACAGACTATCTGCATCTCGCTTTGTTTGAGTGAAAACGATACATTTCCCCCCTTTAGCATATTCAATTATCAATGGGTTGATAATGGAGCGTTTCCCATAGTTGGATGTAGCAATAGAATAAAGTGATATTCCGTCTACCAACTTCTGAGATGACTCACCAACAAGATCAATAACAATAGGATCATTTAAATATTTCCTCGAAAGCCTCTGCACCCTGACAGGTATTGTAGCAGGAAAAAGCATACTCTGGCGTTTTTTCCGCAACCTTTCCATAATCACCTCAATGTCTTCATCAACACCATGAACGAGATCTCTTCTGAACTATTGAACCCAACCAATATAATCCTGGTCTTCAATAGATAAGATTATGTTTTTGCATTTTCCCAGGGACCTTCAAACTGAAAAAGACCAGGATTCCTATAGATATCATCCATCGAAAATCATGTTGCATTGTGCATTAGCAACGGATATGGCCTGCCCTTCAAATCCACATTAGCAGGGTGAACAATCGGTTTTCCAATTTAAGAGGAACGTCGCCCCGTAGCCATCTCTTAACAGTCATCATTGCCGTGATTGGAGCATCACCACATTGCCACTGGGATACAGGCTTCTTCAGGTTTATTACAGTTGTCATGTAATCATTCAACCCAACACCTAAGAGATGATAAGCAATATGGCCAAAGGCATATGCATAGTCAAAGTTTGATGGTAAAGATTCTCAAGTTTGATAGCCAAAATAACATTCTTTGAACACCTAAGCGCACAAATTTGTCCCGTCGGCGCAAAGATGGAACCATGAATCGGCTTTCGGACTTTCAGAGGAAGAAGCGTAATGTGAAAAACGATGATAAAAATCCCGAAATCGCATGATTGGTGCTTTTCGTGCATGCGGCATGTGTTGTCCACGTCTTTGGTGATTTATTTGTCGTTTTCACTTAGGAGGTTGCTCTCTAGCCGGTCCACGTTCATCGTCTATGCCAGCCTGATCGTGTTGAGTACTGCAAATTCATATATGTGGCTATCTCGCCCAGCAAGAAAGATGTGACCATTATCTGTGCATGCTACACAAGTCATGGTTTACACCATCAGATGGTATTGTATACTCGGGCAATGGTTGCAAAGAAAGTTCGGCATACGGATCTGTTCCATCACCACTACTACTACAGCATATGCCCAGTAAGATTAACTCAACAGGAGTAGCTAGAACCAAAAGATATTGTATGGTTTCCACAAAAATTCCAGGCTTAGCTTTTGCAAGACCAACAACACAAATGGGTTGCTCCTCACCACTATACTCTGGGCATTGTCCATCCCATTTATCAAACCGCCAAAGAAACAGAGAGTTGTCAACAGAAGCCCAGGCCCTTCGAATTTCAGGAAATATACCAGAAAGGGCTATCCCTTCACCTCCAGCTTCATTGTAATGGTCTACCAGAATTGGTGGCAATTCTCTAGCATTAACCACTTCAATAGGATGAGGCCACTGCTGGATAGTTGAATGGCTGAAGTTTCCTGTGCTATTAGTGCTAGGATATTCTTCGCTGATCATTTTCGTTGGCGGAAAAGGCTTGCATTTTACAAGCCATGGAAGTCCAGAAATTGCAACAAGATGTAAAGATGAAGACAACACAGGCAAGAAGAATGTTGGATATAGGTTCCTTTCGATTGATGAGGGCATAGAGTCTTAGAGTCTTTTCAAGAAGGTAGTTGTAAACTGCTCCCACTATTTCTCCAATAATTCCAAGTATTAGCACAGGATCAACAAATTGATACTTGAATGTCACAGAACTCACATCAAACATTATCAGGCCACCATTTCCAAAGAGGCCACATTTTCCACTTTCACAATAAGTTATGAATCCCTTCAGCACCACAACGACCATTGTTGTAGTGAAAAATGTTCTCCAAAGAAGAGCACTTCGCCACCATGTTGTTATTTCAAGTGTTCTAGTGAGAGACCCCAGAACATGAACTTTCTTCCAAAAAGGCCCTACAAGGCCTTCAACAATCTGATACAAGTTAGAGGTAATTTGGAGTTGAGATCCCTAGTTAATTTATAAGCTTGATGTGATCCTCAAACACATTTGGGATGAAGACACTAAGTAGAGAAATTTTCAATATCTGTTACAACAGGGAGGAGAAAGGGTTCCCTTCGTTTTCATTGTATCTGAGTGGTATTATGTGAGCATAACATAGGAGGAGAGATTTTGTAGTGGTCATACATGCCACATGTCAAAGAAAACTCCACAGAGAGTGTCTCTTTCTTTGTACTTGCATCATTTATTTACCAAAGAAAATAGAGTAGAGCAACCTCACTCTTTAGTTGGGTTTCCAAGGTCACATCTTGTGTTTATTTGTGAATGGTGTGAATGTGTTTTAGTGTTCTCTACATTTTTTGTGTTTTATCTATTTTATCACTAACTAAATATTCTGGAAATGTAAAAGAAATTAACCATAATAATAAAGATTTTAGTGTTTTATTAGCTCTGTTGTCATGAATTGAGCGAAATATCCACCAGAGTTTACACATCAACTACAAGTATCTTGCTTCAAGGAGGATATCTATAACTACCCTTCATAAAAAAAAATGATAACTGGTATTTGTGAAGTGGGCAAGTCCATTTAATTCTATTAATTCATTATTTAGTGTAACTATTTACAATGGATGGAAATTCATGAAAATTAATTTGGTAGCGATTGGTTGAGTTGGTTGTACTTCAACTTTGAGAGTAGTAAATTTAAACCAGTTTTAGTTTTTTATGTTTTAGTTTATTTCCTTAGCAAGTGAACCTCAACAGGGAACAAGTGGCAAAGAGAAACTAACAAATGAGGCCAAGTTGGTGACAGGTGAGGCCGAGCACGTCACAGGTAACGTTGAGTAGGTAGGCCAAACCAGGATCGTAGAAAGATTGGCAAAACGAAATGTAGGGCGCTTATTACGCACTGAAAAAATGTTCAGCGAAAAAGTGTTTCTGACCAAAAAAGAGAGCTCCACCGAAAGTTCTTTTCGCCTAAAACATTCTTTAAAAATAAGATTGGACCAGAAAAATGTTTTCTTTTATAATTTGACTTTCAGTTAAATATAGGTTTCGGCCAAAAAAAATGTGCAATTGCTTTGGTTAAAATAAGTATTTTCTGGTTAGAAAAGCTTTATTACAACGTGCTGCAGAATAGCTATCAGTGGATTCACACTGAAATATCAAGTAATCAATCCACCAACCAATCAACATGTTTACTTTTTTAAATAAAGTATAAATAATCTACATAAAGGAATTTTAAATAGCTATTTGCTTCTCAGCTCTTCATATTCTCCATTAATTTCATTATTTTATAAATTCCCTTTTTGATATTGGAAAGTATTTGATGTTATAAAACCTTGAATGATAAAAAAGAAAAAGTAAGGAAAATGGTATGTCATGGCTATTGCACTAATTTGGATTGTGGCTGCCATAAATGTCAGCCCAACAAGATTCTAGGAAACCCAACTTTGAGATTGCACGTCTAGATCACCATGAGAACTATACAACTAATGATTATACTCTGCATAATATGATATATACTTTATTTTTTGTGTGCTTTTATAATACACAAATAATTTATATAATTGAAAAGAAAACATTTCAAATTTCAAATTATAATCCAATCATATTTAACTTTCAATCTAACCAACTCTTCGCAAATCGACATGTTTTATATGTTATGCTAAATTAGAGAAGATCGAAAAGGGCTACAAAAGATTAGAATAATTGGTAAATAGTTTTCAAGTAATTTCTATGATAAAATTAAAACTTGACATTATAATATAATCATATTTAATATTCAATCTCTTCTCAACATAATGTTAAATTAAATTTGTTAATAAGGATTTACATGTCATAATATGTTTAAAGATGAAAATTTTAAGTATTATACTTTCACCAAAATTTAAAATTAATATTATTTTTAACACCTTTTAGATGTTATTATCTTGAAAGGCAATTTCTAAAACCACTGTTGGGGAGATGGTAAT
The DNA here is from genome assembly GCA_010110895.2 of Picea sitchensis. Lineage (NCBI taxonomy): Eukaryota > Viridiplantae > Streptophyta > Pinopsida > Pinales > Pinaceae > Picea > Picea sitchensis. The sequence goes on from SNQJ01S0210297.1 coordinate 11,867, forward strand.
TCTTTCAGTGCTCAACATGAAGTTGACAAGTGACATTTAAAAAACAAATTGACAACATAATAAATATTTCAATGTTCTCCATAAGAAATATTTATTTACATTCAACCAAGTATAACTTCCATGCTCAACATGGTGCTTTTTACAACCAAGTATGACTTCCATGCTTAACATGGAGTTCACATGTGACATTTGAAAAAAAAATAATAAAAATAATACTTCAATGTTGGCCATAACTAATATTTCAATGTCCACTTTAAGTAGAATATTGTTATATCAACTATATATATATATATATATATATATATATATATATATAGTAATTGAAAGTAAAGAATTAGTATTCAACCATATTGGTTCCTACATCCCATCAAAATAATTTTTCAATGTTGGTCTTCAATATTCACCTTAAATAAAATATTGTATATCAACTTTACATATCTATATATAAAAAGTAATTGAAAGTAACAAAATTCTTATTACACAAATCGATACTTTTTACACCCCATGATAAGGGAGATGTGTAATTCCTTTAAATTTTAGGTTGGAATTCACACTTAGTATTTTAAAAAATATTACTAATAAGAAAATATTTCAATATTGCAGACAAAGTATTTCAATGTACAATTTAAGTAACATACAACCAAAGCAATTGAAAGTAAAATTTTCTTACTAATGCAGGAGTATCTCATTCATATTGGGGATAACACGATGAAGAAAATTTCGGTGATGTGACATAGTTATTACAACAGTGATTGGTTTTTGGAGGTTGTGAATGTTTTCATTGCATGAAGTGACAATATCATTATAGATCGTAATAATGTTGCAGAGTTGCAGAAATGGGGCAACTAGGAATGCTGTTATAGAATGGACAAGTGTGTGGACGGTTATGTAGTAGAGGGAAAGTTGTTACAAAATAAATTGTAGACATTTTATAGGAGGACTGTGTTGTTGGGATGAAGTCGGAAGGGCACGTGGAGAGAGATGAAGAGTCATTGCAAATAGGACGAGCTAGAAGTTGGAAGGTGAAAGGGTTGAAGAGCATTGGGGATACTGAAGCAAACAATTTTTTGATGAATAAAACACAACAGAAAAGAGATTGCAAAGAGGATCTTGTAGAGAGAAAGAGGAGACATCGTGTGATATAGGAGAGAGATAAGTGTTTGAGTTTGCCATGGCCTTTGGCATTGAAACCCAACAAATATTGTAAGCTTAGATCTGGCCATTGAGCCATTGTATTATAACATGTATGATGAATAAAAGAGTTGATGATTTACATATTTAAAATTTGTGTGTGTACGAGTGAATGAAATCCTAGATTATGTATTTGATGTGTTCTTGAAATGATTTTTGTGCAAGTTAATGTGACTTATTGAATGAGTAAATCCTATATAAAATAGTCCTATATGATATGGCTATGTAGGTGGCACGAATCTATGGAAGGCCATGTTGGAATTGTGGTCTTCCATGGTGAGGATGAGCGCTCTAGTTCTATGAGCATTGAGGGTTATGTATGAGTACAAAAGATGTGAACATAAGTTGTTGTATCGATTGTGGGTTGTGTGCTACAGTAAGAGATTTAACACATCAAAGGCGTGTTATAACATGAGGAAGATTACTTCCATAGATGTGTGGCATCAATAGTTGTAGGTATGTTGCAACAGTATATGTATTGCAACATAGGGCCATTTGCAGCATGGGTGTGTTGCAAGGAGAAAATCTAGTCAGATATGTGTTGCAGCAGGGGACTATAATAGGAGAGGTATTACAGTAGGAGGCTACAACATGATGGGCTTTGCTGCATGAGAATGGTTTATTTGCAACAAAATATTTGTCACAGCAGAAGGCAAGTTAAAGAAAAAGGTTAGTTACAACAGAAGGTGTGTTGCAACAATTCAATATGGAGTGGAATGGTGATTCTGTAACATCTATTGTGGTACTACATATAATAACACATGCATATGTCAGAGCAGAGGCATAACCCTAGGGGTTATGGCATGATCACGTGAAAATAAGGAAAATGTAGCAATAAGGAAGAATCATTATGGAAGTTGTGATGATTCATCTAAAGAAATGTTCCACTGTGAGCATACTCTAATGGAAGGGGTGAATTCTCACTGCATCAAGTTGTACCAAAGCATGGATTATCTCTGGGGTGAAAGAATGTGAGAATATATCAAAGCATGAATCATCTATGAGATGGAATAAACTACAAAGAAATAAGAACTGGGAGACTTTGGTTTCATCTTTTGTTACTGAAAGAAGAATGATGGAAAACAATGTCAAAGAAATGGCATGTGGAGTAGATTCTGGCTGAGGGCTACAAAATAACGATCGAGGATTCTCCATGAAGATGATAAGTTTAAGGAGGTGAAAAAAACAAGATTTAGAATGAAGGTAAAGGAGTGGTAAAAGATGTCAAAATGAATCTTGAAATGGGAAAATTAGCAAGGAACAAGAAAATGGATGAAGAAAAGTTTAGAAGATTGTGGCTGAAAAGGAAGAATTCTCTGGGATAAATGGATGTTATAAATATATGGTAGTTTTAGTGGTATTTATCCATTAATATTATCTTGAGGTGAAAGAGGCATCTTGGGTAATGAGAGGACTCATTAGATGGAAGTTTTGGTGGCAGTTATCTATGTGTTGGATGTATGGGTTGACCTGGGTTCTACCTTAGTTTTCCAACAAAACACTATTCACCATCATCCCTTCTGGTAAACTAGAAGGATACACTATGCACAGAGTGCATAATGCAGTCTCACCGAAGATGGCTTATGGAGACTGCAGGATGCAGATGTATGCAGTCACGGACGGGATTGGGATGTTATATTTATTGTATTTCTTCTATTTCTACTCTAACATGAATTCTACCATAACATTAATCAGATCTATTATTTTATCCATTCAATATCATTCATTCTACATGATTATTCTAGTGCACACTGTAAATAAAATCTAAGAGGTACATTCATCTATCAATTCATTCATCGTTAAGCATATAAAATCAACACAACACACATAGAGACACCATTTTTACCATGGTTCACTCCGTCTAGGCTACGTCCACAAAGATCTTTTGCTTCTTATTATTATTCTTCATAAAAAATGGTCCTGTGATGTGTGCATTACATCCTAGATTAAGTATTTGTGAGGTTGAACAATGCCACACCAAGCTCCACAACTTGTGACCTGACCCTCAATTGCATCTCAAAACTGACTCCATTTGAGATCTGGATCTCCCAACAAAATATATACTCCAACTTAGAACTTAAAAGGTGCTCAAAGTACTTTTCTCCTACAAAAGTGATACTCAAAAATATATTATATATCTTTCCCTTATTTTCCTCTTACAACCTGTATTTATAATACAAAAGTGGGTAAAAACCATTATATCATGACCCAAAACCCTAATTATAAGTGGATTTAACTTGTCCACTTTATAACTGCTTTCCACTTTATTGGTCTTCGATCCAACCATTCCTTGTGTTGATCTTCCTTAATTCTTGGCACATTGCTTTTGTTTCCCTTTGTTTGCATTGTTTTTCCTTCTTTCCTAGCATGCATTCCTTCCTTGGTCCCTTATGCCTCATTTACTGCATTGAACCCCCAAATTTTCCTTTTCCAGCAAGCCCCCAATAGTAACTTGTGGGTCATCATGGTCCACTCAGGTCATGTATGCCTTCTACATAGATTTCTCCAATTCCCGAGACTTCTTTGCTAGTTCATCCACTTGCTTCTTAGCCTTCTCACTCTTCTCTACCAAGGTCTCCACCACTTTCATTATTATGTGCTACTCCAACACTTTTATGTTTTTTGAGTGTGCCTATTTCAGTCTACCTTTCTATATCTCCAATTATTCTATCATCTTCTCTTCTTTCTTCTACAGGGGCTCCAATAGAGCCTGCCTTGTTTACCTTTTTTCTTTGATTGTCTTCAGATCTACTTGCATGTTCTTCATATACTGCATGGAATTTAGTCTCTTTGATAAAGGAATTGTGCAAGATACCAGATATATAAAATATGCAGAACAGAAATGAAATGCTAGAAATGATAGAATAACAGTAAAATATCCAGCATAATCTTCACAATACACAGAAATGATATACGAAATAGCAACAGAAATAGCACTTTGAATCAGA